>CM039608.1:26016160-26265622 GCA_022457205.1 Saccharum spontaneum | reverse complement strand
CATGCCAGGCACTATTCCGCCACTGATCCCCCTCGAGGCAGAATACGATGAGTGTCGTACCCCAAAATTCCTGGGGCTCTGCCTTATCCATTCCCCGTCGACCCACCTCGACCCGGCCTCGACCAACCGCCGGTCAACAAAGAAGCAAGGCCTGCATGCCACAGGATCCGGGGTCTTTTCACCGTCTCATCCTCTACGTCACCGTGGTATCTAGGGATGGCCGGCCATTCTCGAAGCACGTCGCTACAGCGGCTTCCACAGCGCTCGACAAAACTTCACTTCTAAGGCATCCCCCGACGTCTCTGCCTCCTCTTGACCCTATAAAAGGCAGGCAGGGGACTCTACGAAAAGGGACGAACAGGGAAAAGCAAGATCAACATCTCAAGCAATCTCCTTTG
This sequence comes from Saccharum spontaneum, assembly GCA_022457205.1. Lineage (NCBI taxonomy): Eukaryota > Viridiplantae > Streptophyta > Magnoliopsida > Poales > Poaceae > Saccharum > Saccharum spontaneum. Next base: position 26,265,224 of record CM039608.1, on the reverse strand, counting down.
TACTCTCTCTCTCTGAGACCTGGGATCCGCTCCCTCTCTCACAGCTTGTAACCCCTACATAAGCACTTAGGTGCAAGGAAATACAATACCTCTCCCCCCCGCTGGACGTAGGGCCTTCTTTCGCCTGAACCAGGATAAACCCCCATGTATTCTCTTTGCATCACCATCCAGATTAGGGACACGTAGCACAAATTCACTCATTGGCTTAGGTCCCTCACGGGACCGAACGCCGACATTACTACTTTACTCTTGCTCGCATTATATCTATGATGTGATGCTAGGGAGGGAGAGACGTATGTGCGTAAGGAACAAGGTGCCATAAAACTTGGTAAAACTAGATAATGAACATGTGGGCATCTTGGCATGTGTTTTGGGTGTGTGGTGAGGGTTGAGTCGATCGGACAGAATCCTATGATGAGTCCTTGGGGCAAGTCTTGCTAGAGGGGTGCGACCTGGGCATCCCTTGCGAGAGTTACTTGTGGCGGGTATATGTGAGAGGTGGACTGGGGTGTTGGTTATCATAGGTGGAGGTGCTATCGTGGCATGGGGAGTAGGTGATCCCCTTTTTGGGAAGATATCCTATCCGGTCCCCCTAAGTACTGGTATGTCATGAGAACCAAAAACATGGGACCTTCATGCACACCACTTGCTCCTGATGGGCGGGGGACGATTACTCGACTGACTAGGTCAGTGCCACTACTACTAGGTTGGAAGGTGATAGTGTAGGGAGGTATGGGCATGGGGACCCACACCCTCATAAGACAGCGTAGTGACCTTGGGGCCTCGTACTACGTCTCATTGCCTCAGCGTTTCGGTGGACTCCAGGGTGGCCTAGGGCTAAGTTGTAGGGTGGTACCATACCGGTTGGGAGGCAGTCAAAATCAGCCTAGATGAGCCGAATTGTCAATGATGGCGATCTTGTGGATTATCCAGTGTACACGCTCTGTAGAGTTGATCGATCTATACGTATAGCCGTGTCCACGGATATGGACATCCCCATGACCTACGCTTCACTTGATTAGAGAGAGGAGTCCTTTCTACCTTCCCCCTGGGTTTCGCGTTGGTTTTTGGCTTTGGCCATTGAGGCGAGATCTGAGCGGGAGTCGATCTCGTCGTCTAGAGAGAGAGTGAGATGAGATGTGATGTGTGTGATGGGTTGGGAGAATGTGAATAAGATGGGTTAAAACCTGATGAACTTAATATTATTAAAATATTGACTACTTGCACAGGAAACCCACAATAGGTCTCTTTCTACTTTTCTTAATGCATTCCACTTTCCACAAAGCTATGCAAGCATAGGGTGGGTGATGCGTGGCTAGTACCAAGTGCATTGATAGATTTTTGGCAGGTTCTAAGCCTGAGTACAACTATGAGGGTGATGACTGGGAGGACTAGAGGGTCTGTTCTACGCTCGAGCTAGATCCAAGAGATTGTTTTCCGCTGCTATCTTTGTCAGATGCTGTTCAGGATGCTATGTGTGTGAGCTTGTTTCGCCCTGCATGGCGAAGAGAATAATTTATGTAAAACTCTCTATTGTACTTTGATAATCGTGTATGACTTTGTGTATCCCTGAGATTTGGGTAAATTGATGGATCGTTTTGTCATTTTATACTTCGTTTCTGTGGATTTCCCTTCATGGAAATCAGGATGTTTCAGTTGGAATCAGAGCCATGCTTGACCCTAGGATGGACAATTAGGATTGGACAATAGAATTAGGAAGGATCTTGACACTTTTAGTTATATTACTGACCGTGCTGCATTTTCGTGCATGGCTTACCTCAATTTCACACTCTCTTATCTACATTTGTTCTACCTTACCTATCACATCACTCTGTCCCACCCTGATTCACCCTATTTCACCCTATATTACTCAAGTTACTTCATAAATAACAAGGTACTAACACCGTCTTACGGTTGAAATGCAGATGGCTCCTATTGTCGAGGTCCCTATGGACGAACTGGCCTACCGAGGGTTCACCATGATCCTGTACGATGTATTGGACTCGCTGGGTGTCCCCACAGAGAGGACCGAGTACGTGTGCTGTGGTGAGCCTAGACCCGACGGGTTCAAGGGCCACATCGTGGTCCACCTCAAGGTCCCCGCCAGCGAGTACGTACCCGTGCTGCATGCCTTCAAGACACTAGAGGTGGAGAACTCCATCGCTTTGTGCATGCAATATGTCTCGTGTGCTGCTCTTCGTAGTGTCATGCGTGATGCACACGACTACCTCAAGATGGGACCGTACCGCCTGCTGCCTGTCGCTTTGGACCTTAACAAGTTCTCAGAGCCATAGATCACTATTGTAGACTGTGCTGCGCGTGACAAGGTTGACCCCTGCCTAAGGGCCTCTGTGTAGTACATGATCACCTAGGATCGCTACATCATGGATATGGAGATGCAGAACCGCCACTACTGAGACCTTCTATTCCATTGTGATGCGGAGTTCCTCAAGGTGGAGCGCAAGGAGAAGGAGATTGTCAGCAAGCTCGAGGAGGAGCGCATGGGCTATGACAGGATGAAGACCTACTTTGAGACCCATGAGAAGTCATTCAGGAGGAGATCGCCAACCTCAAGGACAAGGTTGGGGAGGCCGAGCTTCGCCATGACTATCTTGAGTCCAAGGTGCTTGAGTGTGAGGATCAGATTAAGCGTTAGAGGCTTACCCTGAGGGAGTTCCACGAGAAGGAGAAGCACCATGGCATCAAGAAGCTTGCCCTAGAGGCCCATTGCAACACGTTGGAGAAGCTGGCTATGGAGGCTGCTGTCACCACCACCTACAACATGCACCACCTGGTTCACTACATCAAGTGCACCGAGTACCTTTAGGGCACGGTGAACCGCATTATCCAGGCTTGGATTGACACTGGTTGCAAGCGTGTCCAGGAAATCGGGAAGGTCCAGGATGTCTTCTTACCTAAAATGCGCAAGAAGCCACTCAGATAGCCTTTCCACGTTGAGGCCACCAAGCTCAACTTCAAGGCTTGTCGATGAAGTGTTACTCAGAGGTTCCCAGGATAGAGATGCTGGACTATGCTCTCACCTACGTCACGAGGATCCACTGCTCCGACGACGAGCTCCGTGCCATGGAGGGCACTCCTAAGGCTTCCACTTCCGGTCCTTCTACACCACTTGTCACTCTCGGACAGGAGTAGTTACCTTTTTTCACATAATCATGTAATAATGTAGTAGTAGACATGTTGAGCCCTGCGTGGCCAGAGATATGACACACCCATCGAGTAGAGTAGGATGTCCCACTTTTGGAGCTACTTGCGAGTAGCACGATTCCCGCGAATCTATTAGTTTAGCTACTAGAGATGTTGCTATGTAATAAATTAATGTAATGGATGTTTTGGATCTTATTGCATCTTATGGTTCTTATTTGCTTCTTTTGTATGAGTGTTGGATAGTAATCTCTTTAAATTGATAAACCACTTAACAATGCATCTAACGAAAAATGTTAAATAATGACCTAACCCTACAGTGAGATGTCTTGACGCCGTTCTGCTCGTCTGGACAACCGCTCGCTTTCCCCCATGCCCATGGCCATGGTCGAGGTCGTGGCTGTGGCCATGGAGGAGGCAGGGGAGCTCCCTTTGGTGCCATGGAGGAGCCCACACTAGGGGCTGGTGCCGCCCAGCAGCTTGGAGGAGGAGCACCACTGCCACCACCACCGCAGTTGGCGGAGGTGATGGACCACCAAACCAGTCTCTTGGAGACGCTGGCTCAGGGGATGCTTCACTACCACGGGGGTCCTCCCAACAACTTCTAGTGGAAGTTGGAGGGTTTCCTCAAGCTGAGGCCCCCTACTTTCGACACCGCTGACGACGACCCCATCACCGCTAAGGACGAGCTCTGTGAGATGGAGAAGAAGCTGGACCTCACCACCTGCACTGATGAGTAGTGCATGGGGGTCGCCGCCCACCAGCTCACTGGCGCTGCACGCGCGTGGTGGGACAGCTACTGCGACGCCCACGAGGACCCAGGGAGTATCTCTTGGGGGGAGTTCGCCAAGGCCTTTCATGAGCACCACGTGCCTGAAGGTGTCATGGATGCCAAGGTGGATGAGTTTCACAACATCTCCTAGGGCTCCTAGAAGGTTCCGGAGTACACCACTCGCTTCACTTGCATGATGAGGTATGCTCCAGGCGAGATTGATACCAAGAAGAAGAAGATGTACTATTTCAAGAAGGGGCTGAACTCTCGTCTCAAGGTGGCCCTCTCAGGTCATGCCTACGGCACCCTTCGTGAGATGGTCAACAAGGTGCTAGAGATGGAGCGGGATCATATGGAGGCGGACGCCCTCCATAAGGAGAAGAAGCGCTTGTTCGAGAGTTCCTCTCATGGCCTGGCCTCGCAAAGGCCATGTGCTCATGTGCCTCCTCTGCCTCGCCCTCACTACACCTAGGGGAGCATGACCACTCCGAGCCATGGAGATGGTACCTACACCGCCAACTACCACCATCCCACTCAGGGCCGTCCCACTCCAAGCCACCCTGCTCAGGGTGCTGGCACGTGGGGCACCACTACACCCACCTCCACAGGTAGCGCGCCCTTCATCTACTTCGGTTGTGGCCAACTGGGTCACAAGATCACTAAGTGCCCCATCAAGAACGGCACACCCCTGCTCCGACCTAGGCGAGATAGGCTGCTACACCTACTACTCCGTGCAAGAATGTTGCAGGGGCTGTCCATTGTTGTCTCAATCACATGACTGCGGAGGACGCCCAGGACGCTCCCGACGTGGTGTACGGTATGTTTTTGGTATAGGGAGTTATAGCTTCGGTTTTGCTTGACTTTGGGGCTACTTGTTCTTACATTTCCACCAAGTTTGCACGAGAACATAACATACCTGTGACTCCCCGCAAGGAGCCCATAGACACTAGTTCACATTTAGGTCGCATTATATGCTCCAGGAGATGTCAGGGAGTGAGTATCACCATTGAGGGCTACCCTTTTCTAGCTAATCTCATGTTACTCCCATCTAAGTGACTAGATGTCATACTGGGGATGGATTGGTTGACACAACACAAAGGGGTGATATCTTGTTCACCAAGGTTTGTAAAGATCACACACCCGAGTGGTCATGTGATCCGTTGTGAGCCTAATCAGGGAAAGATAGTCTCCATGTTGTGTGCCTTGGAGGCCAAGACAGTCAAGGAATTACCCGTTGTGAATGAGTACCCTGATGTGTTTCCTGAGGAGTTGCCGGGAATGCCACCCGATCGAGATGTAGAGTTTGTGATTGACCTTCTGCCTAGTACCGGGCCTATTGCTAAAAGGCCCTACCGCATGTCCGTCAATGAGCTGGAGGAGCTGAAGAAGTAGCTCAAGGAGTTATCAGACAAGGGGTACATCAGACCTAGTGCTTCACCTTGGGGTTCCCCTATTTTGTTCGTGAAAAAGAAGGATGGATCCATGAGGATGTGCATTGACTATCAAAACTTGAATACCGCGATAGGCAAGAACAAGTATCCTCTGCCCAAGATCGATGACCTCCTAGACTTATCCGGCCAACTAAGTGTTACTCGGCTTCGTGGTCGGAACGACTTATCCGGCCAACTAAGTGTTAGACTACGTTTAGCATGACTCAAGGACATACAACGAATCGGTCCTTAAATGACTCAGATGGGGATAGATCCACACCCAAGACCTCCATGCCTTGTTGCTTTACTATCATCATCCCGCCCGGTCTTATTTTATTTTATTAACACGTGGTTCCTTTCCATGATAACAAATATAGCCAACCGTGTCATATATGAATATCCCTACATCTCATAGGTGACAGGAAATCACCTGACTTCTACCACTTAAAGCAGAGCTAAGCATCTACTCGACCCTGGTCTATGTAGGATTCAGGATTCATATATCTGGACAAGGAATGATATAATGCAGAAAGGGTTTCCAACCAACTCCTATCACTTAATGCAACAATACTTATAACATATATAAAATTAATTGCTTTGAAGGTAGGAGGCTTATAATGCTCCGGGGCTTTCCTGGGATCCGACTTGAGTCAGAGTTTGTCAGAAGAAACTCGCTTGGCGAGCATTCCCTCAATCTAGCACTTGTCTGATCCTTCCATCTCTGAGATAGGTCCACCAACACCATCTTCTGGTTAGCTCCACATCACGTCCTTCATGTGTTTCAGCTAGCGTACCCAAATGAGGTGCAACAATGCGTATGTGTGAATGCATAGAAGTACAATAAACAAAGTAATCATGCAAGCATACCAAAGTTCACATAAGCACCTAGAGTTAATTAACTTGATCCTCACTAAGGCATAACGTAGAAGATGGCAAGCACATCAATCAAGACAAAAGTCTCATAGGATCAAAGGGTACCAAGCCAAGTACCATCAAGGATATGAGTCACACTTCAACACACAAGCATGACAAAGTGAATCAAAGCACTAAAACTAGAATCTGCCACTTTCTAGACATACATGTAGTAGCTTGGTAAATTAATCATATCTAGAGTTTTACAAATCCAAATGATGTGCAATAAGACATTATAGAAATCTTATGAAATTTTAAACAATTCATTTAATATCACCTAAGCCTGATTCCCAAGTTTAATGTGTCAAAAAGATAAATCTATAGAACCTGGTCTGCTCCAAACAGAGAGCAACCAAATCTGGGACCTTACTTTAAACAGCTATAACTCAAAAACCACTTAGCCAAACACCACCAAATTTTAATAGTACCTAGATAAATAATTTATCTACAACTTTTGTATAAACAAGTTTTACCACAAAGCACATTATCATGAAGGACTTTGCTAAGTTCCCAGATCTGTCCAGAAACCTCATTTGCAAGGAATAATTATAAACTTATGTTGCAAATATATAATTGGACAAAACCAACTTTACCAACATGTCACACATGACTAATGAACACCAGAAAACATAGTGCCCATTCCTAAATAAATTATTTTAATGCATTTTCTTAATTTATTTAGATAATTAGGTGGAATTATGAACACATACCAAAGTGCACAATAAATTCTACAAAACTTACAGTGGCTTACCTATGCTCCCAATAGTATACTGTACAAATTTCAAGCCATTTAGACATGTATATCAACCTCTATGGAAAAGAAAAATGGCTAATGCAATAAATCATGTGAGAGCAAGATACAATAATAACCCACTCATACAACACCCAAAATTCATGAAATTATTACCACACATCAAACATCATAGGAGTAGCAAGCCACTAAAATTTCACTTCATTTCGAGCTCCAAGTTTGCAGTTATGAAAATGACAAATACAACTAGCAATGAAAACCTAGATGCAAAGATCTATTTTTAGAACTAAAACTGTAAACTAAAACATGACATATTATAGATCTACTGCATAGATAATTTCACAAGGATTCCAAAAAGTCCTCATTTTCTATTTTACGATTTTCCTACGAATTACTATGAATTTCTAAAGTTTCAGCCATAATATGTATAAAAGAAAAGGAAAAAGAAAAATTGCACTATGCGACACTATTTAACTAAGTCACGACTTCTTCATTTAGGCACCTGCAATAAACTTTAATTGAACCAAACAAATAAGTCCTATCAATACTATTCATATGAGTCAGTGTCTTTTCATCTAGCCCCCCTCTCCCCTATTTGGACTTGAGGTCCCTCTTCTTCTTCATGGAGCAGAGCACACCGGGGAGGTCGTCCAGCCAGCCAGTGCGGCGGTGCCGCCAGCAAGCCTAGACCAGGCGCGCACCCGAGCAGGGGCGCAGCTCGCCTAGGGGCGGCCCACAGCGGCGTGACCACGCGCACACGTGGCCATGGCGGCTGTTGCAGGTGGCGGCGGCGGCGTGCCGGCGATGATGCGAGCAAGGAAGGGGCGCTGGAGGGCCACCGGGCTCGCGTGGTTCCGAGGAGGGGCTCGGCTTCGACGGAGGGCGGCCCGAGGCAGGAGACGCGGTGGCGATAGAGAGCTTCGCGGCCTCTCATGGCGGCTCCGCAGTAGCAGTGACGGAGGCACGGCTCCGGTGACTGAATGGCCTCGGCGTGGACAGCCCGGCCTGCATGTGACCGAGAAAGACAGCTTTGAGCGAGGAGAATGCATGAAGGAATAGGAGCACCCGTGGCAGCGAGGTCTGCTTGGCTCCATGGTGGAGCGCGCTCTGCGCTCGTGGACAGAGGGTGTGGAAGGCGATGGAGGGCGGCAAGAGCGAGTGAGGGAAGCACGGAGAAGCTCGGTGTGGCGTCTAGAGGGCAGGGACGCGCGACATCATGGTGGGGGCGTGGCCTCGCGCATGGTGGCCACGCGCTCGGACACGCGTCGCCCTTATCGGCATTTCACCGAACACCTAGCGAGTGACGGTGTGGGTGAAGTGGAACACCGATTTGGGCCGTCTATAGGCCGAATTAGGTCATGAGCCCAAAAGAAAAATTGAAGCCCACATAACCCTCTACAAAACTTGTTTAAGGGTCATGGTCATTAGGGTTATGGATTAGTGGCTAATTAACGTCCAAGTTATCATTGTCAACATATTTGACCATGATCAAGGAAACCCAAAAAGGTTGATCAAAACGGGGTCCAATTCAAGTCAACTTCTTCCTAGACCTTTACCATATGGTTAGCTCCAACTTTTATTAAGGGATCCAACCAAATTCCTTAATAAAAATTAGAGAATGCGGAATGCCAACATTGATGACTAGGAATTCTAGACAGAATATTTTCAAGTCTGAAATCAGCAATAAGTTCAAACTTGGGTTCCTTATTTGACTAAGTTGAAAGCTGGACTAGGCCCTGAGGCTTTAACAAAGTTTGTAGTACAAAATCTGAACTCCAACTTCTCTTAAATGATCAAGATCTGGATCAGCTTGTATTGCAAGATACAAAGCTCCAAAGTGGGATACCCGAAACTGAAATTCCATTATGACTTGGGAGCTCTATTTGACTAGGTTAGAGGCCAAACTAGCTCTTGACCATTAAACAAAGTTTGTTTTACACAAGATGAACTACAACTTTTATTCAAGGTCAAACCTCATAACAAGTACAGAAGTTAATCTTTCACTTTGGTCAAAGTTGTAGCTCGATAAAGCTAAAACTAGGGTTTTAGGCCAATCGGGGTATTTTCTTGACATTTGCTCAACATGAACCCTTCATGACTTTTGTTGTAGAGTTTATCTAGAGTCATTTGGGCAAAGTTGCAAAGTTTGGTTGATGATCTATAATTCCATTCACTTAATCACGCCATTCCAAGAAGGATATGACTTATCATTTCATGTGACTTTTTGATTCTAAACTTCATGAAACTTTTCCAGGGATCAATATAGATAGGTACTAAGGTGAGACACATGAAGATATTGACATAACACCACCCAAGCATATATCTTGAAAATGTCCTATATGCAAAACAAAGGAGTAACATCCAAGTTTACATTGGGCTCATCTCCGTAGGTTGGCCTTGACATCATCATCTCCACTTACTCTATCATGTTTGAGCTCAAACCCACTAATTAATGAGTGACAAACACCTAGGGTGTTACACTCCACACCAGTTTCTGAAGCTATGGCTGATAAAACCCTGTGTGAGTTCTCTACTCCAAGCACCGAGAACATCCGCCCTAGACCAACACTCCAAACTAACAACCTTGAGTTTGAGCTCAAGCCAAGCCTCATCAACATGGTGCAAGCTATCCCATTTAGCAGAAAGGCACATGAAGATGCTAGTACTCATCTTCAGAATTTCCTGGAGATAAGCAGCACAATCATCATCAAGGACGTTGCCCAAGACATCATACTACTCTGCCTCTTTCCATTCTTGTTAGTGGGAAGGGCGAAGCAGTGGTTCTACACCAACAAAGATAACATCAGTACGTGGGCAAGATGTTTGAAGGCCTTTTTAGCATAGTTTTCCCCCTATAGGCAAGACCAATGCCTTACAAGGAAAGATTTCCAATTTCAAACAATAGAAAGGAGAAACCATTCCAGAAGCATTGGAACGTCTCCAAGATTACATTTCAGATTGTCCTCATCATGGAATGGAAGCTTGGATGCTCATGCAAAGCTTTTACCATGGATTAACTCAGAAAGCTCATGAACAACTTGATGCTACTGCTGGAGGATCATTTATGTCGCCCACCCTTGGAAAAGCTAAAACTCTTATGGAAAAGATAACCTCTAATTAAGGCTGGTCTCAATGCAATATTCAAGCATGCAATAAGAGCGAAGAAGTACTAGAAGAGGTGTGTGCACTGTCAACCAAGATGGATGTACTATTAAATTGGCTCAAACAACGAGCCAATTACATGAAGGATTGTCAGGCCATATGTAACAACCCAGAAATTTCCTTAATTCAAAAATCATAACTACAATTTTTTTATAAAAATAACCTATGATTGGTGAGGTGTCATGTAGGAAAACTACCCTAGTTGCACAAGTAGTACCTATTATAGATGTTTACATCCTTGCATTTAATTAAATTTGCATGAGTTGCATCTTATGTTCTTTTGTATTGATTAATAAAAGCAACAACATTTATTTAAATACTTAAATAAATGTCTATGTGTGTTGTTGCCAACCCTTGGCTGGGAAGCTTGAAGCCTAGATGACCTCTAGTGAGCCCCACTAGGGCATACATGTGATAGCAACCCATGTGTATGCATATAGAAGCTTAACCTAGTTAGAATATAGGATAAGTATATAGAAAAAGCTTTGGGATAAGAGAAGAAAAGGAAAAACCCTATCTGGCCAAGCCAACCTCGCCGAGCTGGCCTACCAAGCCGGTCTACCCATTTTCGAGCCGGTCCAGCCAGTCGCCCGCACCCCGCGGCTCAACACAGCAGCCGCCACAGCCGCCACAGCAAGGCTGCTGCCTTTCCGCAGCCGCCGCTCGCCCAACAGTCAGCCCAACATGCCGCAGATGCCTGGCCCACGTTGCTAATCTGCAAAACGCCAAGGGTGGTTCGCCCTTCCTCTCTCTCGCAGTCGCTGACGGGTGGACCCCGTGGGTCATCCCCTTCCTTCCACTTCCCCTGTTGTCTATTTCGCCCAACAAGAAAAAGAGGAGAGGCAGAGTCACAGAAACGATGAGGGAAAGATTCCCCCTATCCCCGCAACGGCCTTGCGAACCAAGGCTCTATGCTAGCTACGGGAGCGCGCTCCCTCAGCCAATCACGTGTGCGCTCTGCCCTTCATGCACCGCGCGATACCGCCATGGCCTGCAGGAGCCCTACCACCATCGTACCCTCTCCAACCGCTTGAGATTCAAAATTGGCTTCACCAATTCGATCACCAGCAGCACTGCTACACCCTAACCCCAACTTAGGGCACATCACAGCCCTCCACGTACCCCTTCTCGCCTCACCACCGTTCACCGCCCAAACCATGGTCGTGCTTGACTACAAATGCTCCAAGCCGTAGCCTTAGCCTCTTCCCATCGCCTTGCCGCTGCCCTGGTGGTCGCCATCTCACTCTAGAAGGAGAGAAGGGAGGAAGGGAAGAAAGGGAGGAGGATCGAGGAGGAGCCGGACGCGTCGCCACTAGAGCCTAGAGCACCGCCCTAATCGGCTACGATGACATAGCTGCCTGAACGGCACTGCAATGACTCCTCGCTGCATCAACTCACCCTGCACCACTATCCTCTCGCCACCGCACCCCCTGGTGAGCCCGAGACACCCCCTTTTTGCTATCGTACGTAGTTAGCATGCATGTCATCGCCGCAAGACAAGGGTGCCACCACGACACCTCCGTACCAGGGTGATCAAGGTGAAGCCCCGAACACCGTGGAACACCACGCGCACCCAAGCACACGAGCACAAGCCGAGCTGGTGTTCTATCACGCCCCGAGAGCACGGGAGTGCCTGAGCGTAGCACGCCGCTGCACGTGCTCACCATGGGCACAGCTCGCCATGGTGAGGCATCAATCAGAGGAGCTGGGATAGGTAGAGGTGAGAAGGAGCATGCGGTTTACTTCGCCCTAACGAGGGACGCGAGCCGCGACATGTGATGGAGGTGATCGTGTCGTCCCTCTCTAGTTTGTCGGAGCAGAGGAGGCATCGGAGCACCGCCCACTGCCACGGGAGACACCGCTGGAGATCCCAAAACCCTGCCTAGATTCTACCACTGAAATCCTAATGTCCACGCGCAGCCGTAGAGCTTGGAGCTACCGTCGTTGGCCACCAAAGGCCGAGAATGATCGCTCGCCGCCGGCAGGAGCGCGGGCGCGAGGCAAGAGAGAGGGGAGGTGAGCCGGGAGGCTGCTGGGTGCACTTGGTGCACTCTGCACTGTCACACCCCAAAAATTTCAGTTTTGGGATGTGACTAGAAAACACTGAAAACATAACAGAAGATTTTTACTATTTTCTAAAATATCCAACTTTACTTAAGTTGTCCACAATTTAGATGTTGGAAAATGTGAGTTTCTAATTTTTTTGGAATTTAAACAAATGGTTTGTTGCATTTCATGCCTTTGCATAGTGTCTTTGTATGAAAAATGAGTTTAAATGTTTTTAAACGCGCTTAGGGTTTGATTCAAATCAAATCTCTCAAGATCTTTGATCAAGTTTCGATAACCTCAGAACCATGATCAAATCCTTGGAAACCATTCATCTTGATCCTTGTTCCAAAAACCTTGGCGAGTCTTCAAGTTTCATCTTGTCAAAACCCTAACTATCCCGGTCTCTCTTTCTCTCTTTTCTCCTCATTTTAGAGCTTCTAATTATTTCTGACCAAGTTTTCTCTAAAGCACTAAATCTATGCTTGATGGCCAATCATTGTATGTCATCACTCTCACGCAATTCTACCATCATGTTCAAGTAAAATCACTCACATGTCACATACCCAAGTTAATCTCATTTCTTCCTCTTATCAACTCAATGGCAGCCCTAACATTGTTCTCTCTTTCTAATGGGCTTATTCTTTTCTCTCCTTTACTCACCTTGGGCAACATCATCATGGACTCTTTTCTCTCTACCTTTTATCCTCTTGATCAAAGCCCACAATCCAAGAAAGACCACAAGCAGCCTGCCCCATAACTCTATCTTCGCTTTGGGCCGAATCCGGTCCAAACATTGCCTTAGCTCTCGCCATGGGTCAAAGCCCAACCATCCTCCTCTCCTTTGGGGTCCAACATCAAGCCTAACCAGCCCTCTATCTCATCCCCTCCCCTCTCCCACGTCACCTCCCTAGAAGCCCTCTCCAATCTTGCAAAAATATCAACCAAGGCAAAGAATATCAAGCCATGACCCTTTGCCTTTCTACCCCTTCACCTCCCATCACTTCCCCTTCCTATATACCTCCCCCATCTCCCCCTCACGCCTCCCCTTTCATTTCCCACGTCAAGAACAGGGGAGAGACGCCCCTGCAGCTCCTCCTCTTCCCCCATGGCTGCCCCAATCAACCGCAACGCAATCTGGATGATCCATCGCACTATATTGTCATCACCGGCAATGGACGATCCATCTCCTTGCTCCACCACATCCTTCCCCATGGTGAGAACACTCCATAATCATCCCCATGATGTTCTCAAGTTTCCTGCTGCATATCTTGTACCATAGATGATATACGGTTGATCCATGGCAAAGTTTACACGTTGTTTGTGTTGCTGTCCTCACGGCCAGCGTTGCTGCTGTTGACGGATTCGGCGTTCCTCGCTGTTTTGTGACTCCAATTGTCAATCCTTTTGGTGAAGTTGGAGATAAGGTCCTTGAACATGTCTCTGTAATAGGGTTTCTCCATATGAGTTGTGAAATTACAGATATCGTCATCTCCGTGCATACTGTTCCTGCTGTCTAGTCAGATTGCCGCTGTGAGTTGTTTTGGCGTTCCCCGCTAATCCACTGTCCAAATCATCGAGCCCTTGAACCTACATGTTCATGACATCCCTGCACATGATCCCACAAGTTGGTTCGGCTATGCAATCCCCGATGGCCGAGATATCGAGATGGAAGTGCCGACTACGCCTGCTGTCCAAACAGCAGACACCCTGTTTTTGGCAACGACGTTCCCGTTGATCCAGTGAACCCTAGGATGCATTCTTTGGCTATACCATCATCTATATAGTTGCACATGCCTCTGCAAAGTTTCATGGTGATATCACCAAAGATGAAAGATATATGTTCATATCTTGTGCTCGCTGTCCCTGCTGCCCCGCAGCCGTGCTGATGCCGGTTGGCATGCGTGTTCCCGATGTTTCGCCGCTCCGGTGGTCGAGCCCTTCGAGCACAATGTGCATCATATTCTTGCACACATATCCACAAGTTTTCTTGGTCATATGAACCACAACACTAAGGATATAAGCATCACCATGTCGCTGCTCCTGCCATGTCAACAGCCACGTAGTGCCACCTTGCAATCTTGTTCCCCGCCTAACCAACGGTCAAAACATCATGTCCTTTTGTCACAATATGTTCCATGCAGTGCCTTGCAACCCCATCCAATGAATCACCATTTGTCTTTGTTATAACCATGCAATTAGTCATCATAACCACCGCTATCCGCCGACGTGTATGTTTTGGATAGCTCGGCAATTCGCCACGTTCCCCGCTGAACCACTACATGATTCGCTAAGCCCTCTTCCATGACCGTGTGTTTCCTAGTTGCACATGATCCTACCAAGTTCTATTCCAATAAGTTCGATGCATCTCTACCTTCTCATGGCCGCAGCCGCTGCTACCCGCCGCTGTCCGCCACCGGGTACGCTCAACCGATGCACAAATCGCCATAATCTTGTTTCCCTTTGATCTATCATCCACCTTAGTGCACTAGTTTATCATGATATGTTCCGAAGTAACCTATACACATGTCCAATCCTTTTTGTTCTGAATATGTATCTTCAAGTCCAAACTTCACCTTCTCATATGAATTCAATCCTTCCCATCTATACCTTTCAACTATCATATCTTTTAATCGTGGCTCCTGTTTTAGTTAGTTTTTGCACTCTCGCGGTCTTAGAACAAGCCCTACTTGTTTAATAAACTTTATATCTTGTTTTATATATAATGATTGATGTAATGCTTCTAGGTTTGTCTATGATGCTTGTGATGGTTGTTGCTATCGTTAGATGAAGCAATACAAGGGTGATCCAGAAGGAAAGTTGGACAAGTTTGAGCACTATTTGAGGCAAGTGTAACATGAGTTCCCTTGTTACCTAATAACCTTATAATCACTTTCATGTGCATGTGTCTAATATGATGCTAAGGATCTTACCTAGTACTTTTGATATCCTATACTCCTTGTTTACCATGGGCTCATGCATGTGGGTAGCTTTGCTTAGCTTGCAATTACCAAATATTGTAATGTTAATATTGGTTAATGACTTATGGAATCAATGGTTAAAATGATGCTTCTGGCAACATGGACACAAGGGGGCTAGAGCATTGGGCCTTGTTGGGTGCTCTAGTCTTCCCTCCGTAAGGACTGAATCTTAAAGCGGCAACCCAGGACTTCCGTACAGCCTTGAGAATCAAAATGGGCACGATCTTAGTCGTATAGCTAGTTTTCTCTAGCTTGTTAGTAGTTACCGAAAGTTTTCGGCGCAAGAGGGGGGACTAGGTTGCAGAATGGCTTCTTGCCTGTCAAGGTGAGTACTGGGCTGCGGTCATGGTGTGCCACTCTTGAAGGGGGGCTCCATTCGCCTAGACGCTGAAACCTCGCGGCTACTAACTTGTTAGGGTAATTAGTGAAAGGCTTCGTAGTGAACCCTGCCGACTTACCTTGGAAGTGAGTCAAGAGGTTGGCCACCTCGGGCACAGGGGTATTCACGACTCAAGGTGAAAGTGTACACACTCTGCAGAGTTTGATCAAACTGATATATCAGCCGTGCTCACGGTCACGAGCGGCCTGGATCCTTTTCGAGATAGATGGTTCTATGGATGGTTTGGGACATGATTAATCTTGATGGTGATAACTAATTATATTCACATGGGAGCCATAAGCATAACTTAGAAACATAGGCATAATAAATAAAATATGACCAACTAAAAATGCTTACCGCAGTACAACCGAGTCAAGCCTTCTTGAGCCTTGCATAACCTCATGGTATACTTGCTGAGCATGGTGAGCTGACGCTTGTTGTTGTCACCAATAAAAATCCCGGATGGGTACCAGATGGTGAATCAAGTGAAGAGTTTCTTGCGAAGTCCATGAGTACTAGGCGAGTGCTCCCCCAGTCAACCGTCCATGTGGAGTATGGAGTCCCGAAGAGAAGATATAGAATAGTTTCCGCTACGCTTTGTACTAGTTGTAAGTTTTGATGTAACTATGTTCGATATATAATAAAGCATTGTTCTTGATATTCTCCATATTTGTCGCTATATGTGTCGTGTGGACATCCTGGGCACACATATAGTTAGCGCTTGGTATTCTTCGGAAAACCGGGTGCGACAAAGTGGTATCAGAGCAGTGTTGACTGTAGGACGCTTTGCCTAGCTAGAAATGGTCGTTTTTATAAACTTATTTTGGTATAAACTAATCGTAACTTCCTCCCCCTTGATGCTTTGCGAAAAATAAAAATGTTGTTTACCGAAAGCCTCTCGTTTGACCACGATTTATGAAGATGTACGTGGAGTTGAAGATTCTACATCAATGAGAAGAATCATCACACCAAAGAAGAATGAAGATTTCAAGATAATTTTGTTATATGCCTTATATAAGTAGGTTTTTACCAAGCGCTTTTACGTTAGCAACGATGCTAAGGTACGTGCTAGTGTGTTCTCGATTAAGGACAACATCATGTTAGTGTGTTCCTGCACGGTTGATTGTTTTGTTATGTTGTCCATCAGTGATTTGGCTCTTTGTAATGAGTGCCTCTTTAGTGAATCTCGGGACGAGATTCCATTAAGGGGGGTAGTTTGTCACACCCCAAAAATTTCAGTTTTGGGATGTGACTAGAAAACACTGAAAACATAACAGAAGATTTTTACTATTTTCTAAAATATCCAACTTTACTTAAGTTGTCCACAATTTAGATGTTGGAAAATGTGAGTTTCTAATTTTTTTGGAATTTAAACAAATGGTTTGTTGCATTTCATGCCTTTGCATAGTGTCTTTGTATGAAAAATGAGTTTAAATGTTTTTAAACGCGCTTAGGGTTTGATTCAAATCAAATCTCTCAAGATCTTTGATCAAGTTTCGATAACCTCAGAACCATGATCAAATCCTTGGAAACCATTCATCTTGATCCTTGTTCCAAAAACCTTGGCGAGTCTTCAAGTTTCATCTTGTCAAAACCCTAACTATCCCGGTCTCTCTTTCTCTCTTTTCTCCTCATTTTAGAGCTTCTAATTATTTCTGACCAAGTTTTCTCTAAAGCACTAAATCTATGCTTGATGGCCAATCATTGTATGTCATCACTCTCACGCAATTCTACCATCATGTTCAAGTAAAATCACTCACATGTCACATACCCAAGTTAATCTCATTTCTTCCTCTTATCAACTCAATGGCAGCCCTAACATTGTTCTCTCTTTCTAATGAGCTTATTCTTTTCTCTCCTTTACTCACCTTGGGCAACATCATCATGGACTCTTTTCTCTCTACCTTTTATCCTCTTGATCAAAGCCCACAATCCAAGAAAGACCACAAGCAGCCTGCCCCATAACTCTATCTTCGCTTCGGGCCGAACCCGGTCCAAACATTGCCTTAGCTCTCGCCATGGGTCAAAGCCCAACCATCCTCCTCTCCTTTGGGGTCCAACATCAAGCCTAACCAGCCCTCTATCTCTTCCCCTCCCCTCTCCCACGTCACCTCCCTAGAAGCCCTCTCCAATCTTGCAAAAATATCAACCAAGGCAAAGAATATCAAGCCATGACCCTTTGCCTTTCTACCCCTTCACCTCCCATCACTTCCCCTTCCTATATACCTCCCCCATCTCCCCCTCACGCCTCCCCTTTCATTTCCCACGTCAAGAACAGGGGAGAGACGCCCCTGCAGCTCCTCCTCTTCCCCCATGGCTGCCCCAATCAACCGCAACGCAATCTGGATGATCCATCGCACTATATTGTCATCACCGGCAATGGACGATCCATCTCCTCGCTCCACCACATCCTTCCCCATGGTGAGAACACTCCATAATCATCCCCATGATGTTCTCAAGTTTCTTGCTGCATATCTTGTACCATAGATGATATACGGTTGATCCATGGCAAAGTTTACAAGTTGTTTGTGTTGCTGTCCTCACGGCCAGCGTTGCTGCTGTTGATGGATTCGGCGTTCCTTGCTGTTTTGTGACTCCAATTGTCAATCCTTTTGGTGAAGTTGGAGATAAGGTCCTTGAACATGTCTCTGTAATAGGGTTTCTCCATATGAGTTGTGAAATTACAGATATCGTCATCTCCGTGCATACTGTTCCTGCTGTCTAGTCAGATTGCCGCTGTGAGTTGTTTTGGCGTTCCCCGCTAATCCACTGTCCAAATCATCGAGCCCTTGAACCTACATGTTCATGACATCCCTGCACATGATCCCACAAGTTGGTTCGGCTATGCAATCCCCGATGGCCGAGATATCGAGATGGAAGTGCCGACTACGCCTGCTGTCCAAACAGCAGACACCCTGTTTTTGGCAACGACGTTCCCGTTGATCCAGTGAACCCTAGGATGCATTCTTTGGCTATACCATCATCTATATAGTTGCACATGCCTCTGCAAAGTTTCATGGTGATATCACCAAAGATGAAAGATATATGTTCATATCTTGTGCTCGCTGTCCCTGCTGCCCCGCAGCCGTGCTGATGCCGGTTGGCATGCGTGTTCCCGATGTTTCGCCGCTCCGGTGGTCGAGCCCTTCGAGCACAATGTGCATCATATTCTTGCACACATATCCACAAGTTTTCTTGGTCATATGAACCACAACACTAAGGATATAAGCATCACCATGTCGCTGCTCCTGCCATGTCAACAGCCACGTAGTGCCACCTTGCAATCTTGTTCCCCGCCTAACCGACGGTCAAAACATCATGTCCTTTTGTCACAATATGTTCCATGCAGTGCCTTGCAACCCCATCCAATGAATCACCATTTGTCTTTGTTATAACCATGCAATTAGTCATCATAACCACCGCTATCCGCCGACGTGTATGTTTTGGATAGCTCGGCAATTCGCCACGTTCCCCACTGAACCACTACATGATTCGCTAAGCCCTCTTCCATGACCGTGTGTTTCCTAGTTGCACATGATCCTACCAAGTTCTATTCCAATAAGTTCGATGCATCTCTACCTTCTCATGGCCGCAGCCGCTGCTACCCGCCGCTGTCCGCCACCGGGTACGCTCAACCGATGCACAAATCGCCATAATCTTGTTTCCCTTTGATCTATCATCCACCTTAGTGCACTAGTTTATCATGATATGTTCCGAAGTAACCTATACACATGTCCAATCCTTTTTGTTCTGAATATGTATCTTCAAGTCCAAACTTCACCTTCTCATATGAATTCAATCCTTCCCATCTATACCTTTCAACTATCATATCTTTTAATCGTGGCTCCTGTTTTAGTTAGTTTTTGCACTCTCGCGGTCTTAGAACAAGCCCTACTTGTTTAATAAACTTTATATCTTGTTTTATATATAATGATTGATGTAATGCTTCTAGGTTTGTCTATGATGCTTGTGATGGTTGTTGCTATCGTTAGATGAAGCAATACAAGGGTGATCCAGAAGGAAAGTTGGACAAGTTTGAGCACTATTTGAGGCAAGTGTAACATGAGTTCCCTTGTTACCTAATAACCTTATAATCACTTTCATGTGCATGTGTCTAATATGATGCTAAGGATCTTACCTAGTACTTTTGATATCCTATACTCCTTGTTTACCATGGGCTCATGCATGTGGGTAGCTTTGCTTAGCTTGCAATTACCAAATATTGTAATGTTAATATTGGTTAATGACTTATGGAATCAATGGTTAAAATGATGCTTCTGGCAACATGGACACAAGGGGGCTAGAGCATTGGGCCTTGTTGGGTGCTCTAGTCTTCCCTCCGTAAGGACTGAATCTTAAAGCGGCAACCCAGGACTTCCGTACAGCCTTGAGAATCAAAATGGGCACGATCTTAGTCGTATAGCTAGTTTTCTCTAGCTTGTTAGTAGTTACCGAAAGTTTTCGGCGCAAGAGGGGGGACTAGGTTGCAGAATGGCTTCTTGCCTGTCAAGGTGAGTACTGGGCTGCGGTCATGGTGTGCCACTCTTGAAGGGGGGCTCCATTCGCCTAGACGATGAAACCTCGCGGCTACTAACTTGTTAGGGTAATTAGTGAAAGGCTTCGTAGTGAACCCTGCCGACTTACCTTGGAAGTGAGTCAAGAGGTTGGCCACCTCGGGCACAGGGGTATTCACGACTCAAGGTGAAAGTGTACACACTCTGCAGAGTTTGATCAAACTGATATATCAGCCGTGCTCACGGTCACGAGCGGCCTGGATCCTTTTCGAGATAGATGGTTCTATGGATGGTTTGGGACATGATTAATCTTGATGGTGATAACTAATTATATTCACATGGGAGCCATAAGCATAACTTAGAAACATAGGCATAATAAATAAAATATGACCAACTAAAAATGCTTACCGCAGTACAACCGAGTCAAGCCTTCTTGAGCCTTGCATAACCTCATGGTATACTTGCTGAGCATGGTGAGCTGACGCTTGTTGTTGTCACCAATAAAAATCCCGGATGGGTACCAGATGGTGAATCAAGTGAAGAGTTTCTTGCGAAGTCCATGAGTACTAGGCGAGTGCTCCCCCAGTCAACCGTCCATGTGGAGTATGGAGTCCCGAAGAGAAGATATAGAATAGTTTCCGCTACGCTTTGTACTAGTTGTAAGTTTTGATGTAACTATGTTCGATATATAATAAAGCATTGTTCTTGATATTCTCCATATTTGTCGCTATATGTGTCGTGTGGACATCCTGGGCACACATATAGTTAGCGCTTGGTATTCTTCGGAAAACCGGGTGCGACATGCACCATGAGGAGAAGAGAGATGATGGACCGAGTCCATCGTGAACCATGCACGCGACCCGTGAACCACACCTGCACGACCACCATACATCGAACCGTGTGAACTTGAGCCTGATTTGAATCCACCTGCTCGACATGGCAGCACCTGAGCTTGACACGTGTCCGGGCCGGCCTGGCCTAGACTGGCCCAACCCGGCCCATATCCAGCCCTAGCCCAATCCACTAAAGCCTGGTCTCGGCTCGGTCAAAGTTGACCATTGACTGTTGACCAGTCAACGGACCCACCTGTCTGTGACTCTTACCTCTCGGCCAATAAGATGCTGCCACGTGTCACGCCCTTATTAAATCCATCCTCTTTCTTTTTCTAGAAATTCATTTAATCTTTGAAAATTCATAACTAATTAATTTTAACTCAGAAAAATAGCAAACCAGTGTCCAAATTTTTCTAAAAATGAGCTCTATGTCATAGTCCTGTGTTTGAGTGCATTTGGATCTTTCGAATTTTTGTTGCTTCTTTGTGCACATCTATGGGAGTCGCTCACACGACCATATGTTACATTTAACAGAGCCGGAGGACCTACCGACTGAGGAGTACGACCCTGACTATAGTGAGGACTTAGGTGACGACCTGCCAGGTGCCACGCCCCACCCAATCTCATAGATCCTATTACGCATGCTATAACTAGAATTGCTAGTGCTTTATCTTTTATGTAATAATATGATGTTAGGTTGCATGGTAGTTTTATTTTGAGCCTTATACCTTGTAGCAACCTTACTCCTACACACCCGCTGATAGGCTAGATGCTCGCTTGTTACAAACTTACTTGTCGGGTACCTAAATAAGGGGTACCCACAATCAACGATTAAGAAAGACAAACCCTTGAGAAAACCACGCCAAAGGCTCCACCCACGAAGGCGGAACGAGCCAAAACCATGCACGGAACGCCTCGACCACATTCTGACTCGCACGAGGCTTGCTCGATGGGACGCCTCGACCACCGGGAAATCTCTGACTCGTACGACCCTGGGTCGAGCCGGTCAACCCGCCTCACTCACCAACTCTGAGACAAAAGTCAAAGCATTTAATGCAACCGCCCACCACTTCCTACCCCGATGGCTATAGCGATACCGGCATGGAAGCAGTACCAGTGTCAAATCCCACTTTTTACTGCCCATCTTGGAATGGGCGGTGAAAACCTATCACTATACACGCCATGCCGGGCACTGTTCTGCCACTGATCCCCCTCGAGGCAGAATATGACGAGTGTCGTACCCCAAAATTCCCAGGGCTCGGCCTTATCCATTCCCCGTCGACCAACCTCGACCCGGCCTTGACCCGGCCTCGACCAACCGCCGGTCAACAAAGAAGCAAGGCCTGCATGCCACAGGATCCGAGGTCTTTTCACTGTCTCATCCTCTACATCACCGTGGTGTCCAGGGATGGCCGGCCATTCTCGGAGCACGTCGCTACAGCAGCTTCCACAGCACTCGACAAAACTTCACTTCTAAGGCATCCCCCGGCGTCTCTACCTCCTCTTAACCCTATAAAAGGGTAGGCAGGGGACTCTACAAAAAGGGACGAACAAGGAAAAGCAAGTCATCACCCCACCGTAAGAGTGGTGACGGTGCAGCTCGAGGCTACCACGAGCATAGGGGCGGGCGCTACGACAGCTCGGAGGATCGAAGCCCTTCACCCGAGCCGCCAGGCCCTCGGGTCTTCTGCAAGGCCATTCACGAAACACTAGTTCCAGCTCGGTTCCGCCCCCCCCCACGACCCTTACCAAGAATAACGGCGAAACCAAACCCGAACTTTGGCTCGCTGACTTCCGTTTGGCTTGCCAGCTGGGTGGGGCTACCAATGGCCAGGTCATCATTCGACAACTTCCCCTGTTCCTATCGGACACCGCTCGAGCCTGGCTCGAAGACCTCCCACCTCGACAGATCCACTACTGGAGCAACCTGGTGAGAGTGTTCGAGGGGAACTTCAAGGGGACCTACATGCACCCTGGTAACTCATGGGACCTCTGAAGCTCTAAACAAAAGCCGAGCGAATCCCTCTGGGTCTACATCCGGCGTTTCTCCAAACAGCGCACCGAGCTTCCCAACATCATCGACTTTGACGTCATCATGGCCTTCCTCTCTGGTACCACCTGTAAAGAGTTGGTCCGATAGTTGAGCCGCAACACTCCCATCACTGCCAACGGCTTGATGGACATCATCACCAACTTCGCCACCGGCGAGGAGGCAGTTGGTGCCATCTTTGGCAGCGATCAGGACAAAGGGAAGCGCAAGGAAGAGGATCCTGCAAGCTCCAGCTAGGGCTCGAAGAGGAACAACAAGAAGAAGAATCAGTAGGGCAAACAAGAGGCCCCGGCCGACGACCTTGTCGCCGCTGCTGACCGTAAGAAACCTCGAGGACCCCCCGGTGGGGGCATTTTCGACAAAATGCTCAAGGAACCGTGTCCCAACCACAAAGGGCCCACAAACCACAACCTCGAGGACTGCCACATGCTCCGGAGATACTTTGAAAGCCTAGGCATCAAGAAAGACAACAAGAAGGAGGATCCTAAGGGAGACGACAAAGATGAGGGGTTTCCCGAGATTCATGACTATTTCATGATATACGGAGGAACCTCGATGCGCCTCTCAACACGGCAGCGCAAGCGGGAACGTCGAGAGGTCTTCTCCGTGCAACTCGTGACCCCCCTCTTCCTTGATTGGTCCAAGGTGGCTGTCACTTTCGACTGTGATGACCACCCAGACTACGTCCCCAATCCTGGAGTCTACCCACTCGTCGTCGATCCCATCATCGCCAACACACGCCTCACCAAGGTGCTCATGGACGGAGGCAGCAGTCTCAACATCATTTATGCCCCGACCCTCGACCTTCTAGGAATCACGAGGACGCACCTCCGACCCAGCGTCGGGGGCTTCCATGGAGTCGTGCCGAGAAAACGAGCAGAGCCCGTTGGGCGGGTCAACCTACCTGTCTGTTTCGGTACTCCCGCCAACTTCAGGAAGGAAACTCTCACTTTTAAGGTGGTTGGATTCCATGGGACATACCACGCCATTCTTGGGCGCCCCTGCTATGCCCGGTTCATGGTGGTTCCCAACTACACCTACCTCAAGCTCAAAATGCCGGGCCCCAATGGTGTCATCACCATCGGGCCCTCCTATGAGCACGCCTACGAGTGCGACATGGAATGCGTTGAGCACGGGGAAGCTCTAACATCCCAGATGTTAAGAAGCAATTAAAAACTTGATCATGAGCATCATCATGCATAAACATCAAGCATTGTTGCATCAATGCACTCTATGTTTCATATGTCCCATTTGTTGCATAGTAATGTTTCATGAAGGCAATGAATGTTTTCTTAATAGCCTGACTATGTCGCATATACTCTGTTCCCATGTTGCTTTATAGTGTTTCACATGTTCCATAATAATGCTCAATATGTTTCATTGTCATGTTTCGCATGTTGCAAATATAGGTGTTTAGTTAATCCCATGAAATGATAACCATGTTAATGATTAAGGTTCTTTGTGATTTTATGGTTTGAAATTTTCTTAAACAATTAAAATTTTGCTAAAATAAACTTTGTAATGCTAAGTGTGCTCTTTAAAATAGAGGCGGTGTTGTGAGATGTTTCTAAGACAAACATGTTTAAATTCGAGCTCAAATATTGAATGCATTTCTGATTTTCATACTTTAGTCATTTCTGCCTAAGTCTCTATAAATCAGTTATAGAGTTCAATTTTTGGGGAATTACTAAATGAATTTTCATGAGTAAAAATTTGTGTAACTTTTGATCCATGAATTGGTATGAAGTTTGTACTTTGTAATTGTGCTATTGGTTGAATTGTTTGACAACTAATTAATCATTTGGAAATGCTTAAAAAAAACTGTTTTTGAAGCCTTAACTGAAGTTCGGAGTTTCAGTTTCAAGTACCATTGTTCTTCGCCTTGGATCTCTCTAACCAGTTAGAATTAGGAGATGACTCCTAAAGCAATGTTGAAGACAGTATCAAGGTGAGCAACTTTTATTAATGAAGTTTTTCAAGTTGCAATTTGGAATATGGAGATTTTGGAAGGGGAAGATGGCATGTCAGTTTGCCAATTCTAACAGTTTCAAACGCTAACTGAAAGTTCAGTTGAACAGATTGGAAATGCCTCTCTTCTCCATTCAAAAACTTTAAAAACCTTCGAGTTTTTGAGGTGAGTGTTTTAAGCAAAGTTGCAGCAGGAATATGGATGGACAACTTCTATATTTAGAGATCGCTGAGTTGCTATATGGATTCATGAGAAAATGAATGAGGAAGATGGAGTTTCAGTCTGCTACAGTAACGTCAGGGAGAGCAGCCTGCCTGCTTCACCGTGCGCTGTCCGTTGCGCCTTCTCGGCGTTTCCCGCGCGGAGGCACGCACGCAGCCTGCGTGGCCGACCTCGAGAAGGAGCCGACGAAGTTGGAGTTTGCCTCCTTGCCTCTCTCTTTTCCATTTCTGCGCCGCCGCCGAGCAGCTCCGCTCGCCGGCCATGTTCGCCGCAGCTGCTCCACCCCTGCTCCATTCCTCCTGCAGGCAGTTTTGCCTCGCCCTTGCGCTCCTCCGTGGTCTGCTGGCATTGCCTACTGTTGCCGGAATAGTCCCGACGACGGCTGCCACCGCAGCCGTCCGCCATGGCCGCCATAGGCGTCTCACCATGGCCAGGCCTCTCCTGAGCATCTCTCGCTCTCTCTCTTATTCCTCTAGCTTCTTTGCGATACCGTGTTGCTCACCGGTCTCTTGTTTTTGTCTAACGTGCACCGGAGCATCGTGTCCGCCGCCGCGCCGCCATGTTCTGTGCCGCCGGTGCCGCTGTCCGCGTGGGCACGCCTTCTCGGACCATCGCGAGGCAAGCTGTGGCCACCAGCGGGTGCGCGCGAGCCTCGGGATGCTCCTCTGCCTCTTCCTCACCGCCGACAAGCTTCCCGTCGCCGGGAATCGTCGTTTCCCCGGCGCTGTTCTGCTCTAATTCGCGATAGGGACTTCGCACAGCAATAGGAACTTTTCCAGGGGCCTAAGTGCAATAGCTGTGACTCAGGTGAATAGTGCGCTACAGGGTTTTTCTTTTTCTTTTTCTATTTTCAGCTGAAATTTGTGAATTTCATAACTATTTATTGGTGCATGATAAAATCATGAACATTTTTGGATAGCCTCTTCATGATGTGCTCTACCTAGGAAAAATATGATTTGAGCATTTTCAGTAATTTTGCTATGATTTAAAATTGCCTCTTTTAATTAATAAATGAACCTTCCATGATTTTTATAGGATAAAATAAACATCCAATGGTCATGAAACTTTTTGTGTATCTATTTTATGCTAGTATCAACCTTCACAAAAAGTTTGGGAATTATTGGATGATGTTTAATTATATCCTTAATTATATGCTTAGTTAATTAGTTAATAGATACTAAAATGATTAGAGTAAATCATAATGAGACTTGGGTGTAATTTTGGAGTTGATTGTAGACCATGAAGCACTTTCACCCCTGCTATGTCATGGCAAAATAATTACTTGAGTGTGTTTCTCATGATCAACTTGAGTTAATAAAACAGAGAAATGCTTTTAAAGTTCATTAGTGAATGCATTGATTGTCTTTTTGGATGCAACCCTTGGGTAAAAAGGTTCAACTAGTTTATGATAATATAATCTAGTTTTGCATCTCCTTATACCTTGCTTGTACATGCCCTTCATGATATAGCTTTAGTGGTCAATATGAATGTTAAGTTAACCAATGGTTTGTAGATTATGCTTGATATACATTGTTACCTTAAAATGAAAAGTTGATATGATCATATCCATGACTTGCTGGACTTATGCAATGTGTGATATGCTTTACCCTTTATTAAGTACATAATTAACTTGTTAATTAAAGAATTATTGATAGGTGATTAAAATATTAAACATAGGTCATTAGTAGTTAATGATTTGTTTATGTTAATGTTTAATGGCTTTATGAAAATATCACTTGTTATTAGATGTAACCTTTTGGGTAAAAAGTAAAGTTAAGTACTTATCTTAACAACATCTTAATGTGATTGAAATTGTTTAATAATTCTATTGGATTGCACCTGTACCGCAAAGGAAAGTTATACTCAAGTAGATAACTAATGTTTATCCTTTCTAAATGTCTCTTGTATGCTATGCTTTGCTCATCATCATGCATCATGACATGCATTCCATCATATTAAGCCTCGCATCATTTGTATACGTGTAGTTTATACGAGAGTGTTTTGGATTGTGTCAATCAAGCTTCGGAGAAGGTGATCCACCAGTGGTGTTGGTGTCAAGTTTGACTTCGACAACCCTTCTATGAACTCTGACTTTCCCTGCAACGCAGGCAAGCCCCGGATATACAACTACTCTTCTATTTCATAAATGCTTTATTACACTTTAAGTCTAGTGCAATGTGCATTAAGTTAGTAGGAGTTGGTCGATATCGTTGCTGCATGATTACCTCAATCTACACTTATATCTAGATGATATCCCACTAATATATGTAAGTCGATCTCTTATGCTTAGTAATGCTTAGACTTCGGTAGAAGTCGAATGGTGCTTTCATCGTTCGCGAGAAACAGGTTTACCTTTGCTTCTCCTGACCTAATGATGAGTCATGAGAGCATATGAATATGAATATGAATATGATAATATTAGGCTGAGACCGGACGGGTAACTTGTATTGGGAAAGGAGTCTCAATGTAGTGTTTCCGCCTGTGTCGATTAAGGACCGTACCGTTGATTGAATTGTGTGCGTCGAGACTTTGCAACTGGCCACATGCTCCAGTAAGCCTAAGATCCCAGTAATGCCAACATGTGAACGGCCAACAGCGCACTGGGAGTGGAAAGATGGCGAGAGTAGTGTGTACCCTCATAGCCTATGGCTGGATTGGAGGTGTACTATACTCTCGGGTGGCGCTGGACCCGGTCACGTTTTGGAGGATCCGAGTGAAGGTTGATTTATGTAGGTTGGAGTCCTACATATCTCGTGTGGTTAGGGATCCCCAGCTGGGTATAATCGGTTCGAATCGTCGCTGCTCCTCAGTTATGGAGACTCGATTCTCTGTTCATCATCATAGTTAATAATGATACATGGTGATTATGGAAATGAGGCAAAGAGATAAATATGAGATGTGATGCTTAATACAACTGATTGAGATAGAATAGGTGCAAATCTATCTATGATAAGCTTCACTAAAATTGATGCTAAAACTTGACTAAAACATTGAAAGTAAGGATCCACTTATAGTAAAGCTTTTCTACAAAACTCCTCTTTTCTAGCTCTACTACTTTCCTTAAAGCCAGCATATCCTTGGAGTCTTTTCTTTTCGTCGGGTAAGTCTTGCGGAGTACAATTGAGTACTCAGGGTTTGTTAACCCCTATTGTAGGTACTAACCGGTACTTTTAACCGAGGTCATGTTGGTGGGCTTGATATGATCTGTTTGTCCTCTCCTGACTTAGGTGCTCTACCTAAGTTGTCTTCTGTAGTTCTACTCGACTTCCGCCATTTAAGTTAAGTTTGTAAAAAGTTAACTTAATCATGATTTGTAAATCTATTGTTATTCTTCCGCACTCTGATGCAAAGTTTTGTAACAAATGTTGTAATGTTGTAGTTACTCCTTTGTTGATCCTGTGTGAGTTGTAAAATGTGGATGATTCGGGTTTCCCGAGGACACCCGACAGACTTCTTAAGTTTTGTGGTACACATGTATGGTTGTTAGAGGTCTTTAAGATGATAACAAGTACATGTGGGCCATATTATTTAGGAGGTTCTGCCACAGAAGCCGTCCTAGAGTCGGCGACCTTGGCGGCAAGCCTCGATGGTTTGGCCAAAGAGATCCCCGACCCCAAGCGCCATGCCGGCAACTTCGAGCCCGTGGAAGACGTCAAGCTCGTACCCCTCGATCCCACCGACCCGAACGGAAAGGCGTTGAGTGTCAGTGCCACCCTCGATCCCAAATAGGAAGCAGTGCTCGTCGACTTTCTCCACGCAAACATCGACATCTTTGCGTGGAGTCCCTCGGATATGCCAGGCATACCTAGGGAAGTCGCCGAGCATGCCTTGGAGATCCGAGCCGGCACCAAACCGGTGAAACAATGCTTGCGCCGCTTCAACGAGGAGAAGCGCAAGGTCATCAGCGAGGAGGTCCATAAGCTGTTGAAGGCCGAATTCATCAAGGAGGTTCATCATCCTGAGTGGTTGGCTAATCCTGTATTAGTTAAGAAAAAGAATGGGAAATGGAGGATGTGTGTAGACTATACTAGTTTGAATAAAGCATGTCTGAAAGTTCCTTTTCCTTTACCACGCATTGATCAAATCGTTGATTCTACTGCGGGATGTGAAACTCTGTCGTTCCTAGATGCATATTCCGGCTACCACCAGATCAAAATGAAGGAGTCCGACCAGCTCGTGACTTCATTCATCACCCCCTTCGACATGTATTGCTATGTTACTATGCCCTTCGGTCTACGGAACACAGGTGCTACGTACCAGCGATGCATGCAACATGTTTTTAGGGGAGCACATCGGACCCACCATCAAGGCTTACGTTGATGACATTGTTGTCAAAACCAAGAGGGTCAGCAATTTGGTGAACGACCTTGACGTTGCGTTCAAGTGCCTTAAGGCAAAAAACATTAAGCTCAACCCCGAGAAGTGCGTCTTCGGCGTCCCTCGAGGCATGCTCTTTGGGTTCATCGTTTCCGAACGTGGCATCAAAGCTAACACGGAAAAAATCACGGCGATAACCAAAATGGGCCCTATCTGTGATCTAAAGGGCGTACAGAGGGTCACGGGCTACCTCACGGCCCTTAGTCGCTTCATTTCACGCCTCGGCGAAAAGGCGCTCCCACTGTATCGTCTTCTAAAGAAATCGGAACACTTTTCTTGGACCCTCAAGGCAGAAGAAGCCCTTACGAAGCTCAAAGCTACATTGTCCAACTCTCCGATCCTCGTCCCTCCAGCCATAGGGGAACCCCTCCTGCTTTACGTCGCCGCAACAACACAAGTGGTCAGTGCGGTCTTAGTTGTCGAGAGGGCAGAGGAAGGACATACCTTGCTCGTTCAGAGGCCAGTCTACTTCATCAGCGAGGTACTCTCGGAGACCAAGGTTCGCTACCCGCAAATCCAGAAGCTGCTATACGCCATCATCTTGACGCGGCGCAAACTCCGT
Organism: Saccharum spontaneum; assembly: GCA_022457205.1. Lineage (NCBI taxonomy): Eukaryota > Viridiplantae > Streptophyta > Magnoliopsida > Poales > Poaceae > Saccharum > Saccharum spontaneum. The sequence goes on along the minus strand of CM039608.1, from coordinate 26,235,102 downwards.
CACTACTTTGAAGGGCACCCGATGACCGTGGTGTCTTCTTTCCCCCTGGGAGAGATAGCCCGGAACCGGGAAGCCTCGGGTAGGATAGCAAAGTGGACGGTTGAGCTCATGAGTGAGATCCTCTCTTATGCACCACGCAAGGCCATCAAATCCTAGGTACTGGTAGATTTTTTGGCAGAGTGGACCGACACTCAACTTCCTCCGGTTCAGCTCCAAGCCGAGCTTTGGACCATGTACTTCGATGGGTCGCTGATGAAAACAGGAGTAGGCGTGGGCTTGCTCTTCATCTCGCCCCTCGGAGTCCACATGCGCTATGTAATCCGGTTTCATTTTGCTACCTCCAACAACATTGCCAAGTACGAGGCGCTCATCGCGGGCTTGCGCATCGCCGTCGAACTCAGGGTCCGACACCTCGACGTTCGTGGTGACTCCTAGCTCATGATCAACTAGGTCATGAAGAGCTCAAGCTACCGTGATCCCAAGATGGAAGCCTACTGCAAGGAGGTACGACGCCTTGAGGACAAGTTCCATGGCCTCGAGCTCAACCACGTTGAATGCAAATATAATGAAGCCATTGATGAACTAGCGAAAATCGCGTCTAGTCGAGCCACGGTTCCACCTGATGTTTTCGCGAGGGATCTCCATCAACCGTCCGTCAACACCAGGGTAGGTAGGGGGGCCAATGGTCCATCACTCGATCCCCCACCTAAGGCGGAAGCTCCCTCGACCGGGGCTGAAGTCATGCAGGTGGAAGGCTTGACCCTACCAGCCGACCTCGAGCCTGACTGGCATGTTTCGTACCTCGACCGTCTCACTCGAGGGGATCTCCCCTTGGATAAGACTGAGGCTCGACGGATCGCTCGCCGGGCCAAGACCTTTGTGATATTTGGCGACAACAAAGAGCTTTATCGACGCAGCCCTACGGGCATCCTACAACGCTGTATCACAAATGAGGAAGGCAAGAACCTGCTCAAGGATCTACACTCGGGGGCTTGCGGTCATCATGCGGTACCTCGAACCCTCGTTGGAAACGCATTCCGACAAGGTTTCTACTGGCCAACCGTGGTCTTTGATGCTATTAAGCTGGTACGCTCCTGCAAAAGATGCCAGTACTATGCAAGGCAAACCCATCTCCCAGCTCATGCCTTGCAAACGATTCCCATCACATGGTCGTTCGCCGTTTGGGGGCTCGACTTAGTCGAACCCTTGAAAAGGACAACTGGTGGCTTCACCCACCTCCTCGTCGCCATTGATAAGTTTTCCAAATGGATCGAGGCCCATCCTATCACCAGCATCAGGTCTGAGCAAGCCGTGTTATTCTTCACTGACATCGTCCACCACTTTGGGGTTCCTAATTGCATCATCACGGACAACGACACCCAATTTACCAGCAAAAAGTTTCTGGATTTCTGCGATAACCATCACATCCGTGTGCTCTGGTCGGACGTAGCTCATCCAAAAACAAATGGCCAAGTAGAGCGTGCCAACGACATGGTTCTACAAGGCCTAAAGCCGAGAATTTTTGACAAACTAAACAAACACGGCAAAAAATGGGCCGTCGAGCTCCCCTCGGTCCTATGGAGCCTGAGAACAACGCCGAGTCGAGCCACGGGGTTCACTCTGTTCTTCTTAGTCTATGGATCCGAGGCTATGCTCCCAACCGATGTAGAATATGGATCCTCGAGGCTGAAAGCCTATAACGAGAAAAACAATGACGCCACAAGAGAGAACGCCCTCAACCAGCTCGAGGAAGCTCGCGATGTGGCTCTGTTACACTCTGCAAGGTATCAGCAAAGTCTCCGATGCTACCATGACAAACACGTCCGTAGACGGGACCTCAACGTCGGTGACCTAGTGCTCCGACGAAGCCAGAACAACAAGGGACGACACAAGCTTACTCCGCCATGGGAAGGGCCGTACATCATCGCGGAAGTATTGAAGCCTGGCACCTACAAGCTATCGAACGAAAAAGGTGAAATCTTCACCAATGCATGGAACATCGAATAGCTACGTCGCTTTTTCCCCTAAAGCCTCGAGGCTCTGTAAATTGTTTCGCAATCCCATGATAGAATAAAGAATACATCGGTGTTCAAAGCATTCTTTCATAAAAACCAGGAAGGATCGACCCTGTTTTCTCAGAGTCGAACCTCCCTCAGGGGCTGCAAGGGGGTACCCCCTGTGTCCCCAAAAAACTCACATTTTTTCAAAAAAACAAGAGAACTTTTACATAAGTCGACGAGGCCGCAAGTGCACCCTAAGGTTCGAGGGCTGCCGAGCCGTGAGATCACCCACGCCTCCGAGCTATGGTACCTCCACTCACTCCCCCATGCCAAGGGGTGCAACCGCGCGCTAAGTAGACCTAATAAAAGTTCACGATTTTGAAAAAGCTCATGTCTAACGTTCCCATATGCTTCGAATCGAGTTCTTACATAATCCACGAGGCCGCAAACGCACCCTAAGGTTCGAGGGCTGTCGAGCCGTGAGATCACTTACGCCTCCGAGGCTACGGTACCTCCACTCGCTCCCTCACACCAAGGGGTGCAACCGCGCGCTAAGAAAAACATGCAAGAATACGATTCAAGCAAGAAAGGGAAGAAAAGACTAGAACGAAAATGAACATTTAGTATACATTTACATATAAATGCTTCAGGGCCCTTGAGGCCATCACAGCACAAGTCACGAATACTAACTACCCTATTACATGGGCCTTCATGCCCAGGCTTGGCTTATAGGCCCTCATCGTCGGCAGGCGGGACCACCTTGACCTCGAATAGCTTCGCGAGATGACCCCCGGGCTCTTCCGCGGCCTCGATCAAATCCAGGCAGGCTGCCTCGTTCTCCTCATCAGTCCGGTCTGGATCCTTGATGAATCCATCAGCGATAAGGCCCATGTTGTACTCGAACCCAGACCAGATGAGCACCATGGCCCTCTTCATGCCATGATGCAGCCCACCTCGAATTTTCTCGTGGACGAGGCAACCCAGCGCCGTCATCCGGCGAACAAATGAGTTCCCTAGAGCATCCTCCTCAGTATCGGCATCGGACTCAACCCCCAGGCCGTCGGACAACGAGGTAATCGCACCCTGGAGCAGTTGAGTCCGCCCGGCCTCAGCCTCGAAGAGGTTCTAGAACGAGGTAGCCATCGCCTGGGCCGCGTGTTGCTGCTTTTCCAGCTCTGAAATGCAAACACCAAGTTATAAAAGACTTGGGACCTCAAGGCCAAGGTCAAAACACGATGAAAGGTTTACCCTCAGCGTGGGTATGCCAACCCACGACCTTATCACGCAACTCCTCGCGCGCTTTATCGGCCGCCTGAAGAGCCTCGTCCTTGTCGCGAACTATCGCCCTCAACGTCTCGATCTCCTGACCGGTGCCTGAGAGAGCCTCGTCCCTCTCTCGGATCGTCCCTTTCAACGTCGCGACCTCATTCTCTAGGGTCCCAACGTGAGCGGATGTCATCCCGATCTGGACGCTAAGGGTGTCGCATTGTCCGCCGACTAAAGCGACGTCCTCCTCGAGCTCCTTCACACGCGCTAATAGTAGCGCGAGGTCCTCACGGGCCTTGGCCACCCCTCCCAGGCCTTGGCCGCATCTTCACGAACCTTGGCCTCGGCCTCCTGTGCCTGCGCCGCCTCCTCCCTGACCGCTGCATGGACAATGCGAAGGTTGTCCACTTCGGCGCTCTTCTTCGATAGCTGCTTATTGGCTTCCTCGACTAGAGCCCGTTGACGAGCAAGCATCGCCCATACACCGCTCTCATGATGAATGAAGAGTGACTTGCGGCGAGATCGCTGCTTGAGTTCCTGACCATAGTTAAGCCTAAGATCAGAACCAAGGAGAAAAGGGGGATATACGCCAGAAAAGACAAATAGACGCGACTCACCTCAAAGGCCTCCGACATACCCCGCACTAGGGCGTCTGCAACTATCCGTAGGGACTGCACGGAATGCTTATGGATTCCCTCGACGTACTCCCAGTGCTGCACTTCATCCTAGTCGTCAAGGGTGAAGAAGGGCTCGGCGTTGGGGTTAGACGCATCCTTGAACTCGAGGGTCGACTGACCCCAGCGTGGGAGCTCCTCCTTTGCCCGTGCAAGCACCAGCCCCGCAAAATTGGGCCACCTGGCAGACGCCTCGGCCACGTCGTCCCCTGATGTTACGGAAGTACCGGGCTGATCTAGGGCATCGACCATCTCAACGTCTGCCTTTTGCTTCCCCTTGTCGGAAGGAGGGTCGTTGATGGTGAGATCGATTACAGCCGAAATCGACCCTTGGGGCGGGGCTGGCCTCTCGTCTGTTGGTGCCACTGCCTGCACATTGGGTAGTGGCACGACCACACCCCGTTCTACATTGATGGCCTGCTTCTTTGGCTGGTCCTGCTACGGCTGCGACCGTGGTTCCTCCCGCACCGGTTGTAACTCCGGCTGCTCCGCCTCTTTCCCCGCATCCAGCAGGGTCTCCACCACCTCTCTTGACTCTTCAACATCCGCATCCGGCTGCGTCGCGGATGGATGTTTCGGCCTCAATAGCCTCGAAGGTTGCCTGGGTCCTCACGGTTGACCCAGGCTCTAGCCTACCAACACCAGGCAGGTCGGGCCTGGCACCGCCCGGGGCTGCCTCGACTGGCTCTGGCTCCCGCGTGGCGTCACCGACTCCAGCGACCTCCTGAGCACTTGCACCCACCTTGGCGGTGGCCTCCTTTGTCTTGAGCCGCTCCGTGGCAGCCTGGTACCTTGCGACCTAGGTGGCATCGTCGGCAGGCGTCCACATCATCAGGGCGGCACCAAACTTAAGCGCTTTGACGGGAGTCGGAGCCGCGAGCTCCACCTTGCGCTTATGGCTGAGTAGTGAATAACCGTGTTAGAATAAAAAGTGAGATGACTTTGTCAAAAAGGCAAGGCGAGGCACTTACCCAGACAGGGGAATCAAGGGCCTTGACTCCGGCTTCCCCGAGCCACCTGACGGCTTCTACGAGGGCGCCTCTGTTGAGCCTCTGGTGGGCCTGGTGCTCCTTAGAGCCCGGGCTAACGGAGCGCCTGAGGTCCTCTGTGCTGATGAGGCTATCTGGCCTTCAGTTCTCACACCCAACGATGGCGCCTTGGCCTCAGACGCTGACGTTGCTACGCCACCCATCGACAAAGTCAGAGGTGATCGGACTCGCGGGTGCGGTGCCACCGATCTCCCCTGAGGGACCCCAGGCGAGGTAGATCCCCTCTTTGAAGGCCCCTCTCGGGCTCTTCCTTCTGCTGGCTCTCCCTGCCCCTCGACGGGCGCCGAGACTTCCCTCGACGCCTGGAGGTCGACCCCCCGCCAATAGGCTCCAGCAGGGGCCGCACGTCAGGGAGGTGCGCCAGAAAAGTCACGGTATCATACCGCGACCCAGCGTCGTCGTCGCCGCTATCCTCATCCTCCCCCGAGACCGTCTCAGATGGGGATTCCTCAATAGGGAGACCCTCGAGACTCTGCTGGCGGCGGTGCTTATTCGACATCTCGCGCTCGAGGGCCTTCCTGACCTGATGCTTCTTCATGGCGTCCTTTTCTCCCTTCTTCTGAGCCGCCGAGAGGCGTCTCGCCTCTCGAGCAGCCCGATCCTCCGGAACCAGTGGCCGTGACTCCTTGATCACCGACAGATCTTGCACGGAAGCCTCGACAAACTTAGTCGAGAGAACTAGGAAGTAAAAGGACCCGAGGCTATCAGAACGACGCTTACCAGAGGCTCGAAGCCCTGGGTGGGTCGCATTGGGACCCTGTCGATGTCCTCCTGCTTGAAGCTCCCCACCATCCACCGCGCGCACCGGGCAACCTCGTCGAGGGGGAGGGTCTCGTGCGACATCCGACTCCCCTCCATCAAGACCTCCGGCATCATCTCATCGATCTGGAGTCGGCGCTGCATCAGCGGCAGCACTCTTCGATGGTGGAACGTGGTGGCCACCATCCCCGCGGTCAACCCGCACTGTCGAATCCTCCTTAACGCATCGAGGAGCGGCTGCAGCTTTGGCTTTTCTTCCTCGACAATGTTGTACGTCCAATTGTCCTCTCGTGACATCAGGACCCGGCCAGAAAACTTTGACAGCCGGTCATCGTCGTTGCACAGGTAGAACCACCCATCATGCCACCCGCTGTTCGACGAGATGAGCTGCGCCGAGATGTACTGCTCGCCTCGACCCACTCGGACTTGAAGGGTGCAGCTCCCAGCATGCACCACGCGCCGCACTCCTTGCTCACCTGCCTTCTTGGCGAAATGCTCTGCCTTGAAAAGATGAAGCCACAGGTTCCAGTGTGGCTCCATCCCCAAATACCCCTCGCAGACCGCCACAAGGATGGCAGCCTACGAGATGGAGTTGGGGACGAGGTGATGAAGCTCCACCTTGTAGTAGTGGAGAAGTGCCCGCATGAACCGGCTCGGTGGCATCCCGAGCCCCCTCTCATGGAAAGCGACGAAGCTTACCACGTATCCCTCTGGGGGTGCCGGCTCCCGGTGGTCGGACGGTGGCACCCTCCACTCCGGCTGGCTCCGGCTAGGCCTCGGTTGCAGAAGACCATCGCAAACCAATTCCTCCAGTTTCCTCTCCGTCACCGAGGAACGGGCCCATGCATCCACGGGAAGGATCTAGCTCTTTCCCGCCATGGTTGTCGAGAACAGCGTGCGGCGGCGACAGGGGAAGAGGTGACGGCGGCGGTGAAGAACGACTGAAGGGCGCACAAGGAGAAAAGGGGCAAACACAAAAGGCCTGTGGGGGGCATATAGAACCCTAGACCCTGTACTTATACCACGATGGAAGACCAACAGGCGGAACTGGCAAAAAGGTAGGAACAGTTCCCGCATTCAATGTCCTTACCTAACCGCTCCCTTGAAACCCGAGGGTAAGGGCACGGTCCGCCATTCACTCTGTAACCGTCGCGCCATGCTACCCACTACCACTGTTCTCGCTTCTCCTCCTAAAAAGACGCACCCCAACGGGCTGGAAGGGGATCCGTAGACGGATATTTCCAGACGAATGGATAACGGGCTCCAAGCCCAATATAAACCTCGAGGGATCGACAGCTGGCCCTCGACCGGGGTTCGAGAGCTGCCCTCGAGTAATGAAGTCAGGGACAATTGGGGACGTTTCCATACAAGGCCAGGGCTCGAGCCACTCTCTCAAGGCGCCCCTAGACGTATTCTAGGCTAGAAGAGAGGTCGACGGTGGAATCCCCTCGGAGGGAGACATCGAGCCCTCGGATCCTATCGCATGGAACCGAGATCCACATAACTACTCTTTGGCATTTTTGGATAGCACCTCCGTGGCCGCTAGCCGACTCATACCAAATGGAGCATGGGCTCCCACTCGAATTCCCCGCTAACAGCTCACCGGAGATCGTCAGAACTCGCCCGACGAGGGTAGTACGACGTTCCCCACCCCTCCTCCTTTCCTAAAAGGAGCATGAGGGTCGTACGATGAAGACGGGCAAGACCCTGATCGACCTCGTGTGCACGAGGCTCGGGGGCTCGACCGCAAAAGGCTAAACCTCAAAGAGGACCGAACACGCCATGAGAACTCGAACGAGGGAACACTCCTCGATATAACGTACTAAAGACCTCGGAGGAGTCAAAATACTCCGTCGAGGCCTCGGGGGCTACACCCGGCGGGTGCGCTCACACGCACCCAATGGAAAGGCTACAACGCTACGACTCCAGTTCATGACTCACTGAGCCTCTGCAAGAGTGACCACACTCACTCAAAGGCTCGGGGGCTACTATCGGGTACCTAAACAAAGAGTACCCACAATCAACGATTAAGAAAGACAAACCCCTAAGAAAACAACGCCAAAGGCTCCGCACACGGAGGCGGAACAAGCCAAAACCACGCACGGAACGCCTCGACCATGTTCTGACTCACACAAGGCTTGCTCGACGGGATGCCTCGACCACCGGGAAATCTCTAACTCGTACGACCCTGGGTCGACCCGGTCGACCCGCCTCACTCACCAACTCTGAGACAAAAGTCAAAGCATTTAATGCAACCGCCAACCACGTCCTACCCCCATGGCTACAGTGATACCGGCATGGAAGTAGTACTAGTGTCAAATCTCACTTTTTACTGCCCATCCTGTAATGGGCGGTGAAAACCTGTCACTATACACGCCATGCCAGGCACTATTCCACCACTGATCCCCCTCGAGGCAGAATACGATGAGTGTCGTACCCCAAAATTCCTGGGGCTCGGCCTTATCCATTCCCCGTCGACCCACCTCGACCCGGCCTCGACCAACCGCCGGTCAACAAAGAAGCAAGGCCTGCATGCCACATGATCCGGGGTCTTTTCACCGTCTCATCCTCTACGTCACCGTGGTGTCCAGGGATGGCCGGCATTCTCGAAGCACGTCGCTACAGCGGCTTCCACAGCGCTCGACAAAACTTCACTTCTAAGGCATCCCTCGGCGTCTCTGCCTCCTCTTGACCCTATAAAAGGTAGGCAGGGGACTCTACGAAAAGGGACGAACAGGGAAAAGCAAGATCAACATCTCAAGCAATCTCCTTTGTACTCTCTCTCTCTGAGACCTGGGATTCGCTCCCTCTCTCACAGCTTATAACCCCTACATAAGCACTTAGGTGCAAGGAAATACAATACCTCTCCCCCCCGCTGGACGTAGGGCCTTCTTTCGCCTGAACTAGGATAAACCCCCATGTATTCTCTTTGCATCACCATCCAGATTAGGGACACGTAGCACAAATTCACTCGTTGGCTTAGGGCCCTCACGGGACCGAACGCCGACATTACTACTTTACTCTTGCTCGCATTATATCTATGATGTGATGCTGGGGAGGGAGAGACGTATGTGCGTAAGGAACAAGGTGCCATAAACTTGGTAAAACTAGATAATGAACATGTGGGCATCTTGGTATGTGTTTTGGGTGTGTGGTGAGGGTTGAGTCGATCGGACAGAATCCTACGATGAGTCCTTGGGGCAAGTCTTGCTAGAGGGGTGCGACCTGGGCATCCCTTGCGAGAGTTACTTATGGCGGGTATATGTGAGAGGTGGACTGGGGTGTTGGTTATCTTAGGTGGAGGTGCTATCGTGGCATGGGGAGTAGGTGATCCCCTTTTTGGAAAGATATCCTATCCGGTCCCCCTAAGTACTGGTATGTCATGAGAACCAGAAACATGGGACCTTCATGCACACCACTTGCTCCCGATGGGCGGGGGACGATTACTCGACTGACTAGGTCAGTGCCACTACTACTAGGTTGGAAGGTGATAGTGTAGGGAGGTATGGGCATGGGGACCCACACCCTCATAAGACAGCGTAGTGACCTTGGGGCCTCGTACTACGTCTCATTGCCTCAGCGTTTCAGTGGACTCTAGGGTGGCCTAGGGCTAAGTTGTAGGGTGGTACCGTACCGGTTGGGAGGCAGTCAAAATCAGCCTAGATGAGCCGAATTGTCAATGATGGCGATCTTGTGGATTATCCGGTGTACACGCTCTGTAGAGTTGATCGATCTATACGTATAGCCGTGTCCACGGATATGGACATCCCCATGACCTACGCTTCACTTGATTAGACAGAGGAGTCCTTTCTACCTTCCCCTGGGTTTTGTGTTGGTTTTCGGCTTTGGCCATTGAGGCGAGATCTGAGCGGGAGTCGATCTCGTCGTCTAGAGAGAGAGTGAGATGAGATGTGATGTGTGTGATGGGTTGGGAGAATGTGAATAAGATGGGATGAACTTAATATTATTAAAATATTGACTACTTGCACAAGAAACCCACAATAGGTCTCTTTCTACTTTTCTTAATGCATTCCACTTTCCACAAAGCTATGCAAGCATAGGGTGGGCGATGCATGGCTAGTACCAAGTGCATTGATAGATTTTTGGCAGGTTCTAAGCCTGAGTACAACTATGAGGGCGATGACTGGGAGGACTAGAGGGTCTGTTCTACGCTTGAGCTAGATCCAAGAGATTGTTTTCCGCTGCTGTCTTTGTCAGATGCTGTTCAGGATGCTATGTGTGTGAGCTTGTTTCGCCCTGCATGGCGAAGAGAATAATTTATGTAAAACTCTCTATTGTACTTTGATAATCGTGTATGACTTTGTGTATCCCTGAGATTTGGGTAAATTGATGGATCGTTTTGTCATTTTATACTTCGTTTCTGTGGATTTCCCTTCATGGAAATTAGGATGTTTCAGTTGGTATCAGAGCCATGCTTGACCCTAGGATGGACAATTAGGATTGGACAATAGAATTAGGAAGGATCTTGACACTTTCAGTTATATTACTGACCGTGCTGCATTTTCGTGCATGGCTTACCTCAATTTCACACTCTCTTATCTACATTCGTTCTACCTTACCTATCACATCACTCTGTCCCACCTTGATTCACCCTATTTCACCCTATATTACTCAAGTTACTTCATAAATAACAAGGTACTAACACCGTCTTACGGTTGAAATGCAGATGGCTCCTATTGTCGAGCTCCCTGTGGACGGACTGGCCTACCGAGGGTTCACCACGATCCTGTACGATGTATTGGACTCGCTGGGTGTCCCCACAGAGAAGATCGAGTACGTGTGCTGTGGTGAGCCTAGACCCGACGGGTTCAAGGGCCACATCGTGGTCCACCTCAAGGTCCCTGCCAGCGAGTACGTACCCGTGCTACATGCCTTCAAGACACTAGAGGTGGAGAACTCCATCGCTTTGTGCGTGCAATATGTCTCGTGTGCTGCTCTTCGTAGTGTGATGCGTGATGCACACGACTACCTCAAGATGGGACCGTACCGCCTACTGCCTGTCGCTTTTGACCTTAACAAGTTCTCAGAGCCATAGATCACTACTGTAGATTGTGCTACGCGTGACAAGGTCGACCCCTGCCTAAGGGCCTCTGTGTAGTACATGATCGCCTAGGATCGCTACATCATGGATATGGAGATGCAGAACCGCCGCTACTGAGACCTTCTATTCCATTGCGATGAGGAGTTCCTCAAGGTGGAGCGCAAGGAGAAGGAGATTGTCAGCAAGCTCGAGGAGGAGCGCATGGGCTATGACAGGATGAAGACCTGCTTTGAGACCCATGAGAAGTCATTCAGGAGGAGATCGCCAACCTCAAGGATAAGGTTGGGGAGGCCGAGCTTCGCCATGACTATCTTGAGTCCAAGGTGCTTGAGTGTGAGGATCAGATTAAGCATCAGAGGCTTACCCTGAGGGAGTTCCACGAGAAGGAGAAGCACCGTGGCATCAAGAAGCTTGCCCTAGAGGCCCATTGCAACACGTTGGAGAAGCTGGCTATGGAGGCTGCTGTCACCACCACCTACAACATGCACCACCTGGTTCACTGCATCAAGTGCACCGAGTACCTTTAGGGCAAGGTGAACCGTATTATCCAGGCTTGGATTGACACTGATTGCAAGCGTGTCTAGGAAATCGGGAAGGTCCAGGATGTCTTCTTACCTAAGATGCGCAAGAAGCCACTCAGATAGCCTTTCCACGTTGAGGCCACCAAGCTCAACTTCAAGGCTTGTCGACGAAGTGTTACTCAGAGGTTCCCAGGATAGAGATGCTGGACTATGCTCTCACCTACGTCGCGAGGATCCATCGCTCCAACGACGAGCTCCGTGCCATGGAGGGCACTCTTGAGGCTTCCACTTCCGGTCCTTCTACACCACCTGTCACTCCCGGACAGGAGTAGTTACCTTTTTTCACATAATCATGTAATAATGTAGTAGTAGACATGTTGAGCCCTGCGTGGCCAGAGATATGACACACCCATCGAGTAGAGTAGTGTAACAGAACCGACCAAATTATAAGAGCACAAGTACGAAAACAAGCACCGAAGCGCTCAAATTTTCAAACTTGAGCCCATATAATCCCGGTAGTCAATCGAAATCACGAAGGATTTCAAACCAAACTGCTTACAACCAGGATCGCATCATTCAACATACACATCGTACGTTACATTTCACAGATAGATCCGAAATAAGTTTACACCACGGAGTAGCAATTATTACAAACCAGGTTTTGAAAGTAGCGGAAGCATAACACACACATTAGTTACTTAATTACTGCCAGTTTGGATGATCGACATCCCGCAAAAGCATGAGGAAAGTACATAAAGACGATCACGCCCTTGTGACCTAGTCATCATCACCCGCAGGGTGGAGACACGTCTTGCAGAATCCCTGATAAAGCATGTCATCTGCAACAGCAGGGAATAAACCCTGAGTACTGGAATGTACTCAGCTAGACTTACCCGTCATAAACCAGAAATAATAAGACACCAAGGATTATGCAAGGCTTACACAAGAGGCTAGCTGACATCACATTTTGCATAAAGGCATAAGTAGTTGAAGCTCTTATAACCTGTACTAGCAGTTACTTTTAGCATTTACCTGTCATCTATCATAGCACCTGTACTAAACATGCACTTGATTATCATCAAACAATTATTCATATTATTTCCAGAGCAGGTATCATTTGTGGCAACATTGTATCATTCACTTAACCATCTGTTCAATTAATGAGATCTACGTTGCCGCTGCTCAAGTCAAGTGCTCACTAACCGGGAGCGACGGCGATTCGAATCGAATTCCTATCCAGCTGGAGGGGTATTTCTAACACCCACCGCACAAACCCCTGCCAGGGTCGCACAGGCCACCATTTCATATGATTCAGGAATCGCGGGTCCGAATGATGTCGCAACCCTAAGGGCGACACTCTGCCAGGTGATAGGGACTCTAACCCCCCCTTGGTCTCACGCCAATGTCCCCAAGCACATCCTTTCTCTCCTCCAAGAAGCAACCTACCATTCGATTCCCGGCCTGAATCATATTACTCGGCTTCGCGGTCGGAACGACTTATCCGGCCAACTAAGTGTTAGACTGCGTTCAACATGACTCAAGGATGTACAGCGAATCGGTCCTTAAACGACTCAGACGGGCATGGCTCCACACCCAAGACGTGAAGTGTCTTGCGGCTGTACCATCGAACTCCCGCCCGGTCTCAATTTCATTTTAAAGCATGGTTCCATCACGGTAGTCATAAGCCACTCGCGACCCAATCCTATCTCTCGCGGATGACCAGAAATCACCCGACTTCTACCGTACTAAGCAGGGCTAAGCATCGACCCGTGCCTAAACCTAATATAGGATTAGGGTACAATATCTGGACAAGGACAGGTATAATGCAACAATTGTTTTCATACAACTCCTACTACTTAATGCAGTAAACAATTAAAAGTACTCAAGATATATTTATAAAACAATGGGTTCAGCATGCACCGGGGCTTGCCTTTGAGAAACGTTGCGGGTCTGTGGTCCGGACACTCGGATAGATCTTCTTCGGAAGCTTCTCCGATGATGGTTTCCTCTGTCGGTTCCGGCGGATTCTGAATCTCCTCCGGTGTCGCTTGTTCGAATTCGAAGAGTGTCACCCCCTCCGGTACACCTATTGCATGAGTGCATAATAAATCCGATGAATGCATAATGAAAGATGCAGTATGCTCGGAATGAAATGCATTACAACAATTTTACAGCTCTATTCAAATCACTTCAAAAGAGTAGGTGCAAATTTCCTCTCCGGTAGAGAAGTACTCACCTAATCTACTTAACCTAAGATAAAGCTGCTCTTCCTCAGTTAAGGCCCTAACACCTAACAATTACAAGAGTAGCATTTCTTAAGATACCACATCACAAACAAATCAGCAAAATATCATAGTAAAGCATTCTGGACAGCAACTACTTGTTTTTATCATAACTGGAGATTTCCAATTCCAAAAGATATGATCTAAGACAATCTGAAAAGCCTAAGAAATGCTCTACAATTCATTTTCAGACCTCAACTCCAAACTCCTAAGGTTTCCATGCCAAATTTCACAAGTCCCAGAATTTGTCCTCTCAAAACAGAGAGTAGCAGATTCTGAACTGTCACTTAAAACAACAGTAACTCTCAAACTACTAAGCCAAATGCTCCCAAATTTTGACACGAGCTAGTTTATCAAGTTTACTGTAACTTTGGTATTTACAAGTTTTCCAGAAACCAATTTTATCAAAGGCCAAACTTAGAATTACTACCAGCTGTCCAGAAAACCTAAAATTACAAAGGTTAAATATTTGTTGATGTGACCAAAGTCCCCTAAAACCAAACTAATATTACCAAAAGTTCACATGAGGTACAAAAACACCAGAAAGTAGGGTGTGACTACCTAGAACATTTATTTATACTCATTTCTTATTTTACTTAATTAATTAGGTGGAATTTTAAACATATATGTAAATTTCTCCTAAAATTCTACCAAAATTACAGGGGGCTCTCTGACACAAAAAGAGACCACTGTAAAAATTTGAACAAATTTTATTCACAGAAACTCCCTAAACAAAAGTCACAAGTCCAAAAGGCTGATTTTTGTATAATTAATACATCACCTTGAAAAGTATCAAACAACAGATTCCATATTTTTCTTAGATACTCTAGGGTACCAAGACATTCTCCAAAAAGTTACAAGAACATTGCACATGTAGAAAAATTACAAAAATTCCTTCAATTATTTCCTAGAATAAAATGATAGCCTTATAACTTGAGAATTACTTAAGCACTGAGGCCCAAATTTTTACCAGAGCTAGGGCTAGCATAGAGTAACCTACCCACCAATTTTCATGGTTTATGGAACACTACAGCTCAAGTTATAAATTTAACAAATTTGCATGCATTCCAAAACATATTTAAAGGATCTATTAAATTCTTACAGAATTTATACATCTCATGCCAGATTCAGTCATAACCTCCCGACTGACAGAGTGATTTCACCGCCCCACCGTTCGTGATCCAGGCCGATTCAGTGATAGCCGCAGTTAACAAAAATGTAGAGCTACGTGAGGGCTTCCACATTGCTAATAGGGTCGTGAGCCAATTCGGTTTGGTTAGTGAGATATAGAGACATCAAGTGGTGCTCAGTGAAACTGAAACAGGTTTTCAGTTAACGAAACCGACTGAAACCCTAACTTCGTGACATCATAACTCATAAACCATGGAGAACCAGACTTGGGTAATGTTGACAAAGTTGTAGGGCTACATGAGGACTACAAGTTTGTCAATATGAGCAAAAGCTGGTTTGGCCTGGTTTGCAAACTACAAGCTTCTAAAGTAGGCATCAGTAAAACTGGAGGTTAGGTTCCTGACTTAGAAAAATTCTAAGTCTTGGAGCTACTTCTCTAGCTGACTTGTGGGCCACTTTTGAGCATGTTATGGTCAATTTCATGAGATGGTCATATTAAGACTTTTGTTCCCCATAAAATTCTTTACAACTTTGCTTAAGGGTGCTCTTCCATGCAAGGTCTCTAAGTTAGACTTTTTAATTGGTCAAACTAGAACCCCCTAGGGTCAAATGGTGGTCAAACTTTTCTTGGAGGGCAATTTTGTAATTTTGGTCAACATGAACCTTGCTCCAATTGTTACCCTAAGTATAATTAAGGTGTTGTAGGTCATGATTGGCTACCTTACCTTTTTGTTACACCAACTATCCATTACTCAGACACAAACCAAACAAACCCTAAACAATCACATGAGTTGCATTACATAAAATAGTAAACATGGATTATGCATGTTTATGCTTATGCAAATGCAATGCAATTAAGGACTAAACACTTGAGGTGTTACAGCCCTCCCCCCTTATAAAAATCTCGTCCCGAGATTTGGAAAGCGTACCATTTTTCATAGAATTCCTTATAACCATCCCGCAAATAATCCTCCCGTTCCCACGTAGCATCACTCTCACTTCCCTGATTACTCCACATCACTTTGTACCACTTAACCACTTTACTTCTAGTTACTCGTTCCTGAGTATCGATCACTCGAACTGGCTTTTCTTCATAGGTTAGGTCGGATTCCAGCCTGATATCACCTAAAGGAACTTGTTCCTCAGGAACTCGAAGACACTTTTTAAGTTGAGATACATGGAAAACATTGAATATGGCTCTCATCTCAGGAGGCAACTGGATTTTGTACGCAACAGCTCCACTCTTGCCTATGATCTGGAAAGGACCCACGTATCTTGGTGCAAGTTTCCGCTTAACACCAAAACATTGGACACTCTTCATTGGAGAAACTTTCAAATAAACGAAGTCTCCAACTTCAAATTCGAGTGGTTTTCTACGACGATCAGCATAGCTTTTCTGTCTAGCTTGGGCTGCAGCCATGTGTTTCTGGATAGTACGGACTTGTTCCTCGGCTTCCTGGACAAAATCAATGCCATAATACCTTCTTTCCCCAGCTTCTACCCAGTTCAGTGGAGTTCGACACTTACGACCGTACAAAGCTTCGAATGGGGCCATCTTAATACTCTCTTGATAACTGTTATTGTACGAGAATTCGGCTAAAGGTAACCATTTTCCCAAGAACCCTTCAACGAAATGACGCATGCCCGCAACAGATCTTCCAAGATTTGGTTAACTCGTTCCGTCTGACCAGATGTCTGGGGGTGATAAGCAGAGCTTCTCACTAACTTGGTTCCTAGAAGGTGATGCAAATGCTCCCAAAAGCGAGCAGTGAACTGGGGACCACGGTCAGAAATGATAGTACGAGGTATCCCATGAAGCCGGACTATCTGATTGAAGTACAACTCAGCATAGTCAGTGGGACGGTAGTCCACTCTCACTGGGATGAAGTGAGCTGACTTGGTCAAGCGATCAACAATTACCCAGATAGAGTTATGATTTTTGACTATGGGAGGAAGTCCGACAATGAAATCCATACTTATCTCTTCCCATTTCCAGCCTAGAATGGAAAGTGGCTGAAGCAGCCCAGCTTTCATGTGCACAACTTTAACTCTGCAACAGGTGTCACACCTAGCAACATATGCAGCTATCTCTTTCCGCATCTTAGTCCACCAATAAAGTGGCTTCAAATCATAATACATCTTATTGCTACCAGGATGGATGGACAACTTGGACGAATGTGCTTCGGACAGGATCTGATCTCTAAGCTCTCAGTCCTTAGGTACCACTAACCTATCCTTAAACCATAGCACACCTTCGTCATCTAACCTGAAATGCTTAGTCTCTCCTTCATTCATCTTCCGTTTTATGTGAAAGATACCCGGATCAGTCTTTTGGAGCTCAATGATTCTATTTCTGAGAGTACCACTAACAGTGATGTTGTACAAGACTGCCGGATGTAACAGGCGGGATCGGTGAAAATCAGTTTCAACTAAGGAATGGCAGTGAGACTTACGGCTCAAAGCGTCCGCAACCACGTTTGCCTTGCCTGGGTGATAGTGCACTTGAAGATTATAATCTTTAATCAACTCGAGCCATCTTCTCTAGCGCATATTTAGCTCGGGTTGGGTGAAGATGCATTTGAGACTTTTGTGGTCTGTATAGATATTGCAGACATTGCCCAGCAGATAATGCCGCCATACCTTCAAAGCATGAACAACTGCAGCCAGTTCTAAGTCATGCGTTGGATAATTCACCTCATGCTTCCGAAGTTGTCGTGAAGTATATGCAATTACTCGGCCTTCCTGCATCAAAACACCTCCCAAACCTATGCCTGAGGCATCACAGTAAACATCAAAAGGTCTCTCGATATCCGGTTGTGCCAAAACCGGAGCCGAGGTTAGGAGGGTTCGCAGTTGGTGAAAAGCCGCATCACACTCAGGAGTCCAGACAAACCTGGTGTCTTTTTGCAGCAACCGAGTCATGGGTTTGGCTATTTTTGAGAAATCTAGGATGAAGCGACGATAATAGCCAACCAACCCAAGGAAACTCCGGACCTCATGAACCGAAGTAGGAGCCTTCCAATTCAATACTTCTTGCACCTTTGTGGGATCCACCATAATTCCTCCATCGGACAACACATGCCCAAGGAAAGGTACTTCACGAAGCCAGAATTCACACTTACTGAACTTTGCATACAGTTGATGCTCACGAAGTCTGCCGAGGACAATACGCAGGTGTTCAGCGTGTTCTTCCTCATTTTCAGAATACACCAAGATGTCATCGATGAACACCACCACAAACTTGTCCAATTCGGGCATAAACACTGAATTCATCAAGCACATGAAGTGTGCTGGGGCATTGGTTAGGCCGAAGGACATAACAAGATACTCATAAAGACCGTATCTTGTCGAGAAGGCTGTTTTTGGAACATCTTTAGGACGGATTTTAATCTGATGGTACCCAGACCTTAGATCAATCTTGGAAAAGACTTTAGCTTTGGACAATTGATCGAACAAGATGTCGATACGCGGTAGAGGATACTTATTCTTAACAGTGACTGCATTCAGAGGTCTATAGTCCACGCACATCCACAAGGTTTGATCCTTCTTCTTTACAAAGATAGCAGGGCAACCCCACGGGGACGAGCTAGGACGGATCAACCCCTTCTTCAAAAGTTCATTCAACTGCACCTTAAGTTCAGCTAACTCATTTGGAGGCATCCTATAAGGTCTCCTAGAGATGGGTGCGGTGCCAGGCAACAACTCAATTTTAAATTCCACATCCCGATCCGGAGGGAGTCCCGGCAAATCATCGGGAAAAACGTCTAGAAATTCATTTACTATAGGAATTTCAGCCAACGCCTTTGCTTGCACAGCATGAATTTCCCCTGACAATTCAACTTTTCTGGGAAGTTGTACTAGAAAACCCTTTTGATCTTTAGGATCTCTGAGCATAACTACCCGAGCGGATGTGTCAATGAGTACCCCATTCTGACTCATCCAATTCATGCCCAAGATAACATCTATGTCTAATCCAGGTAAAACCAATAGGGCAAGCGAATAACTTCGCCCTTCTATCTCAAACTTAAGGTTCCCCACTACTTTGTTTGTGGAAATATTCCCACTTGCAGCACTAATGCAATAACCCACACCTTCAACAGTATGCAACTTGTGCGCAAATTTGGATGCAAACTTAGGACTGATAAAGGAATGCGAAGCACCTGAATCAAAAAGTACCACTGCGGGGTGTTGGTCAACTAGGAACTTACCAGCAGTGACCGCCTCACCAGATAGAATTTCTTCAATGCTGTTATAATGAGCGTGTCCCTGACGACCACCTTGATTGACATTCTTCTTAGGGTAAGGGCAGTTCCGGGCCCAATGGCCTGGCTTGTTGCAATTCCAGCAAGGCATATTACTGGGAGGAACACTAGAGCTGCTCTGACCAGAAGTCCCCTTTGGCAGAGCGACAGTATAAGCCTTACGGAACCCAGTTTTTGCAGCAGGCTTTTTCTGTGGCGGACGAAACTTTGTATTCTAAGCAGGTGGGCGTGGGGAAGACCTCGGTGCAGCTGAGGCTCGTGACTGAGAAGCACTTGCCTCAAGGGCCCTTTTACGGCTCTTAGAGGCAGAATAAATAGCATTGTTGTTCTCCTGTGTCAAAGCATCGCTGATGAAATCATTGAAAGTGGTACACTTGCTAGTGCCCATAGTCTTCATTAGCTTTGGGCCGAGGCCCCTTTTGAAGCTAGCAATCTTTTTGGCATCGGTATCCACAAACTCCGTGGCATACCTTGCCAAGTTGTTGAAGGACTGCAAGTATTCAGTCAAGCTTTTGTTTCCCTGCGACAGCCTCATAAACTCCGTGTGCTTGATTGCCATAAGACCGGGAGGGATGTAGTTCCCTCAGAAGGCCGCCTTGAACTGATCCCAAGCAATCGGAATATTGGCAGGCAGTGTGGAACGATAGTGGCTCCACCAGATGCCCGCTGGACCATGCAACTGATGGGAAGCATACTCAGTTTTCAGCTCATCAGTTAGGCGTAGCAGACGAAACTTTTGTTCAATTGTATTCAACCACTTGTCAGCCTGCAGTGGTTCTTCCGCTTCCTTAAAGAGCGGGGGCTTTGTATCCAGGAAGTCCTTGAAATCGTTGTACTGATTTGGCTCTGGGCCCTGGCGGCCATGACGAGCCTCTCGATTAGCCAGTTGGCGCATGGCGTCAGCCAACATGCGCTGCCCTTCAACCACTGATTGCATTAACTCAGCCGGAGTAGGTGGTGGCGGAGGGGGCGGCTGTTCCTCCTCATTTCCACGACCCCGACGTAGATTGTACGACATCTGCAAAATGCATAGCCAATGAGCACTGACGATGTGGGAAATTTGTAGATGAATTATTGTGGAATGTCAAACTGACTTCATGAATAGATTTCTCATAATAATTAAGGCACAATAATTCATCACAACCGCATAATCCATTCAAGCGCATCAATTGACGAAATCATACTTGGTAATCCAACAAGATGTTCTTTGATAAAGGCTCACTCACAGGGAGCACAACGGTTACCGGACCGTTTACGTTGCTATCTACGTGATTTTTGACCTTTCGCACGGTACTTGGATTCGATCTCAAGATTTTTAGTTGACTGTGACAGGCTACTTCAAACTGACCACAAAGAGACTTCTCAATGGAGAGTTCCATGGTGGATCAGGACTAGCCACCTCGATACCTGCGCGTGCCAAGCAGCACAACCTTATGTCGCGCGCCATAGGAGGCCCTCGGTTTCGTCGCGGCACCGAAGGGTTCTAATCGTGACACCATCATCGAACACAACACAATAAGACATCCCATTGCGATCGAAATTAACAGGTTCAAGCTAACATTCAGGGAAACATACGGTTCAACCTTACATCCCAGAGTCAAATTATTACAAGGCTTCTCTCCTACACAGGGAGGCGCAAAAGACGATCCTAACATTATAGGTACGTGATGACTACTCTAAGCATCATCCTCCGAGTCAGTGTCAAGGAGCTCCCCGCCGTCCTCATCACTGACAGGCTCTAACTCCTCGTCTTCTTCTTCTGGCTCTTCCTCTGGTGCTTCTGCAGGTGGGGCATCATGTGGTCCATCGACCTCCACTTCATCATCATCCTCAGCCATGAAGATTCCCGAACCCATGTCCTCGTCTACGTTGTTGTTTCTAGGTAGCAGAGGATTAAGCTGGTTGTTCAGGCGGTGCACTTCTTCATGAAGGTTGTCATTGTATTCTTCAGCATTCTCTAACTGCTGTTCGAGCTCAAACTGACAGGCCCTCAGAACGTTCTCCTCGTGCCAGGCTTCATCCCTCTGTTCCATCACACGGACCAACATACGCTGACAGTTGCGATTTGCCACTGTCAACCTCTGGACTGCAAGCGTTTCTTGATCCCGATCATGAATCACTTGCTCCAGTTGTTGCCGTGCTGCATCCCTAGCAGCAGTCACCTCTGCCAGCTCAGCCCGTAACCTTTCCACCTCGGAGGGCTCAGGACGGGGCTCGCGTGGAGCTAACTGGTGGCGAGGGACCCTTCCACCAGTTGACTTACGGGCTGTCATCCTGGTACGTGCCATCTGTATCAACAAGATATGACTTAAAGTGAGGATCATTTAGGGGATATGAAATTTATTTAGTCGGGACTATTGAAATTTTTAAGGAGGGAGTGAATGACATGTATGATATAATTTAAACATGATGCATGCACGTTCCATACGTCCTCTCACCTTAGTAGAAAACTAAAGTGCTAACGCTAAGCGGTGGCATACATATGTTCTCTCATATAAGCGAAACTATCGGTCTACACGTTACGCTATTAGTGTACCTGCAGAAAATTCCATTGCAACCCAACAAATCCCAAAATAACATACAAGAAAGCAGTAAACTAAATACTTTCCATATACACATCCCCGGATGTATATATTTCAGTATCAAAGCTACCCGATTGATAGATGCCCACAATTAAGTGCTTTTACATAGTTACATGGTTTAAACATGTAAGTATGCAAGTCACCAAAACTACTCTCCCCTAGACCGCCGGTTGGACGATCATGCTCTCACAACTCACACTTACCAGAGCGTCGAGGTAATTGATCCATACATTACCACCCAAGTGGATGGCATCCATACAATATCACGCCGTATGGACGACGAAACAAAAACAAACAAGGCCCCCAAGTTAGTCTTTATAATAAGCCACCTAAGAGTCCTTTTTTGGGCTAAGGGATGTGATCACTGGCATACCTATAAAAATAATTTTTTTTTAGAGTTTAACCCTTTTCACAAACAAATACTTTTGTTTTTAATTACTCGTAAGATGTGTTTAATGTTGAATTATGCTCTGGTACCAGCTGTAACAGAACCGACCAAATTATAAGAGCACAAGTACGAAAACAAGCACCGAAGCGCTCAAATTTTCAAACTTGAGCCCATATAATCCCGGTAGTCAATCGAAATCATGAAGGATTTCAAACCAAACTGCTTACAACTAGGATCGCATCATTCAACATACACATCGTACGTTACATTTCACAGATAGATCCGAAATAAGTTTACACCACGGAGTAGCAATTATTACAAACCAGGTTTTGAAAGTAGCGGAAGCATAACACACACATTAGTTACTTAATTACTGCCAGTTTGGATGATCGACATCCCGCAAAAGCATGAGGAAAGTACATAAAGACGATCACGCCCTTGTGACCTAGTCATCATCACCCGCAGGGTGGAGACACGTCTTGCAGAATCCCTGATAAAGCATGTCATCTGCAACAGGAGGGAATAAACCCTGAGTACTGGAATGTACTCAGCTAGACTTACCCGTCATAAACCAGAAATAATAAGACACCAAGGATTATGCAAGGCTTACACAAGAGGCTAGCTGACATCACATTTTGCATAAAGGCATAAGTAGTTGAAGCTCTTATAACCTGTACTAGCAGTTACTTTTAGCATTTACCTGTCATCTATCTTAGCACCTGTACTAAACATGCACTTGATTATCATCAAACAATTATTCATATTATTTCCAGAGCAGGTATCCTTTGTGGCAACATTGTATCATTCACTTAACCATCTGTTCAATTAATGAGATCTACGTTGCCGCTGCTCAAGTCAAGTGCTCACTAACCGGGAGCGACGGCGATTCGAATCGAATTCCTATCCAGCTGGAGGGGTATTTCTAACACTCACCGCGCAGACCCCTGCTAGGGTCGCACAGGCCACCATTTCATATGATTCAGGAATCGCGGGTCCGAATGATGTCGCAACCCCAAGGACGACACTCTGCCAGGTGATAGGGACTCTAACCCCCCCTTGGTCTCACGCCAATGTCCCCAAGCACATCCTTTCTCTCCTCCAAGAAGCAACCTACCATTCGATTCCCGGCCTGAATCATATTACTCGGCTTTGCGGTCGGAACGACTTATCCGGCCAACTAAGTGTTAGACTACGTTCAACATGACTCAAGGACGTACAGCGAATCGGTCCTTAAACGACTCAGACGGGCATGGCTCCACACCCAAGACGTGAAGTGTCTTGCGGCTGTACCATCGAACTCCCGCCCGGTCTCAATTTCATTTTAAAGCATGGTTCCATCACGATAGTCATAAGCCACTCGCGACCCAATCCTATCTCTCGCGGATGACCGGAAATCACCCGACTTCTACCGTACTAAGCAGGGCTAAGCATCGACCCGTGCCTAAACCTAATATAGGATTAGGGTACAATATCTGGACAAGGACAGGTATAATGCAACAATTGTTTTCATACAACTCCTACTACTTAATGCAGTAAACAATTAAAAGTACTCAAGATATATTTATAAAACAATAGGTTCAGCATGCACCGGGGCTTGCCTTTGAGAAACGTTGCGGGTCTGTGGTCCGGACACTCGGGTAGATCTTCTTCGGAAGCTTCTCCGATGATGGTTTCCTCTGTCGGTTCCGGCGGATTCTGAATCTCCTCCGGTGTCGCTTGTTCGAATTTGAGGAGTGTCACCCCCTCCGGTACACCTATTGCATGAGTGCATAATAAATCCCATGAATGCATAATGAAAGATGCAGTATGCTCGGAATGAAATGCATTACAACAATTTTACAGCTCTATTCAAATCACTTCAAAAGAGTAGGTGCAAATTTCCTCTCCGGTAGAGAAGTACTCACCTAATCTACTTAACCTAAGATAAAGCTGCTCTTCCTCAGTTAAGGCCCTAACACCTAACAATTACAAGAGTAGCATTTCTTAAGATACCACATCACAAACAAATCAGCAAAATATCACAGTAAAGCATTCTGGACAACAACTACTTGTTTTTATCATAACTGGAGATTTCCAATTCCAAAAGATATGATCTAAGACAATCTAGAAAGCCTAAGAAATGCTCTACAATTCATTTTCAGACCTCAACTCCAAACTCCTAAGGTTTCCATGTCAAATTTCACAAGTCCCAGAATCTGTCCTCTCAAAACAGAGAGTAGCAGATTCTGAACTGTCACTTAAAACAACAGTAACTCTCAAACTACTAAGCCAAATGCTCCCAAATTTTGACACGAGCTAGTTTATCAAGTTTACTATAACTTTGGTATTTACAAGTTTTCCAGAAACCAATTTTATCAAAGGCCAAACTTAGAATTACTACCAGCTGTCCAGAAAACCTAAAATTACAAAGGTTAAATATTTGTTGATGTGACCAAAGTCCCCTAAAACCAAACTAATGTTACCAAAAGTTCACATGAGGTACAAAAACACCAGAAAGTAGGGTGTGACTACCTAGAACATTTATTTATACTCATTTCTTATTTTACTTAATTAATTAGGTGGAATTTTAAACATATATGTAAATTTCTCCTAAAATTCTACAAAAATTACAGGGGGCTCTCTGACCCAAAAAGAGACCACTGTAAAAATTTGAACAAATTTTATTCAAAGAAACTCCCTAAACAAAATTCACAAGTCCAAAAGGCTGATTTTTGTATAATTAATACATCACCTTGAAAAGTATCAAACAACAGATTTCATATTTTTCTTAGATACTCTAGGGTACCAAGACATTCTCCAAAAAGTTACAAGAACATTGCACATGTAGAAAAATTACAAAAAGTCCTTCAATTATTTCCTAGAATAAAATGATAGCCTTATAACTTGAGAATTACTTAAGCACTGAGGCCCAAATTTTTACCAGAGCTAGGGCTAGCATAGAGTAACCTACCCACCAATTTTCATGATTTATGGAACACTACAGCTCAAGTTATAAATTTAACAAATTTGCATGCATTCCAAAACATATTTAAAGGATCTATTAAATTCTTACAGAATTTAAACATCTCATGCCAGATTCAGTCATAACCTCCCGACTGACAGAGTGATTTCACCGCCCCACCGTTCGTGATCCAGGCCGATTCAGTGAGAGCCGCAGTTAACAAAAATGTAGAGCTACGTGAGGGCTTCCACATTGCTAATAGGGTCGTGAGCCAATTCGGTTTGGTTAGTGAGATATAGAGACATCAAGTGGTGCTCAGTGAAACTAAAACAGGTTTTCAGTTAACGAAACCGACTGAAACCCTAACTTCGTGACATCATAACTCATAAACCATGGAGAACCAGACTTGGGTAATGTTGACAAAGTTGTAGGGCTACATGAGGACTACAAGTTTGTCAATATGAGCAAAAGCTGGTTTGGCCTGGTTTGCAAACTACAAGCTTCTAAAGTAGGCATCAGTAAAACTGGAGGTCAGGTTCCTGACTTAGAAAAATTCTAAGTCTTGGAGCTACTTCTCTAGCTGACTTGTGGGCCACTTTTGAGCATGTTATGGTCAATTTCATGAGATGGTCATATTGAGACTTTTGTTCCCCATAAAATTCTTTACAACTTTGCTTAAGGGTGCTCTTCCATGCAAGGTCTCTAAGTTAGACTTTTTAATTGGTCAAACTAGAACCCCCTAGGGTAAAATGGTGGTCAAACTTTTCTTGGAGGGCAATTTTGTAATTTTGGTCAACATGAACCTTGCTCCAATTGTTACCCTAAGTATAATTAAGGTGTTGTAGGTCATGATTGGCTACCTTACCTTTTTGTTACACCAACTATCCATTACTCAGACACAAACCAAACGAACCCTAAACAATCACATGAGTTGCATTACATAAAATAGTAAACATGGATTATGCATGTTTATGCTTATGCAAATGCAATGCAATTAAGGACTAAACACTTGAGGTGTTACAAGTAGGATGTACCACTTTTGGAGCTGCTTGCGAGTAGCACGATTCCCGCGAATCTATTAGTTTAGCTACTAGAGATGTTGCTATGTAATAAATTAATGTAATGGATGTTTTGGATCTTATTGCATCTTATGGTTCTTATTTGCTTCTTTTGTATGAGTGTTGGATAGTAATCTCTTTAAATTGATAAACCACTTAACAATGCATCTAACGAAAAATGTTAAATAATGACCTAACCCTACAGTGAGATGTCTTGCCGCCGTTCTGCTCGTCTGGACAACCGCTCGCTTTCCCCCATGCCCATGGCCATGGTCAAGGTCGTGGATGTGGCCATGGAGGAGGCATGGGAGCTCCCTTTGGTGCCATGGAGGAGCCCACACTAGGGGCCGGTGCCGCCCAGCAGCTTGGAGGAGGAGCACCACCGCCACCACCACCGCAGTTGGCGGAGGTGATGGACCACCAAACCCGTCTCTTGGAGACGCTGGCTCAGGGGATGCTTCACTGCCACGGGGGTCCTCCCAACAACTTCTAGTGGAAGTTGGAGGGTTTCCTCAAGCTGAGGCCCCCTACTTTCGACACCACTGACGACGACCCCATCACCGCTAAGGACTAGCTCCGTGAGATGGAGAAGAAGTTGGACCTCACCACCTGCACTAATGAGTAGTGCATGGGGGTCGCCGCCCACCAGCTCACTAGCGCTGCACGCGCGTGGTGGGACAGCTACTGCGACGCCCACGAGGACCCAGGGAGTATCTCTTGGGAGGAGTTCGCCAAGGCCTTTCATGAGCACCATGTGCCTGAAGGTGTCATGGATGCCAAGGTGGATGAGTTTCACAACATCTCCTAGGGCTCCTAGAAGGTTCAGGAGTACACCACTCGCTTCACTTGCATGATGAGGTATGCTCCAGGCGAGATTGATACCAAGAAGAAGAAGATGTACTATTTCAAGAAGGGGCTGAACTCTCGTCTCAAGGTGGCCCTCTAAGGTCATGCCTACCGCACCCTTCGTGAGATGGTCAACAAGGTGGTAGAGATGGAGCGGGATCGTATGGAGGCGGACGCCCTCCATAAGGAGAAGAAGCGCTTGTTAGAGAGTTCCTCTCATGGCCCGGCCTCGCAAAGGCCATGTGCTCATGTGCCTCCTCTGCCTCGCCCTCACTACACCTAGGGGAGCATGACCACTCCGAGCCATGGAGACGGTACCTACACCGCCAACTACCACCATCCACTCAGGGCCGTCCCACTCCAAGCCACCCTGCTCAGGGTGCTGGCACGTGGGGCACCGCTACACCGACCTCCACAGGTAGCGCGCCCTTCATCTACTTTGGTTGTGGCCAACTAGGTCACAAGATCACTAAGTGCCCCATCAAGAACGACACACCCCTGCTCTGACCTAGGTGAGATAGGCTGCTACACCTACTACTCCGTGCAAGAATGTTGCAGGGGCTGTCCATTGTTGTCTCAATCACATGACTGCGGAGGACGCCCAGGACCTTCCCAATGTGGTGTACGGTATGTTTTTGGTATAGGGAGTTATAGCTTTGGTTTTGCTTGACTTTGGGGCTACTTGTTCTTACATTTCCACCAAGTTTGCACGAGAACATAACATACCTGTGACTCCCCGCAAGGAGCCCATAGACACTAGTTCACATTTAGGTCGCATTATATGCTCCAAGAGATGTCAGGGAGTGAGTATCACCATTGAGGGCTACCCTTTTCTAGCTAATCTCATGTTACTCCCATCTAAGTGACTAGATGTCATACTAGGGATGGATTGGTTGACACAACACAAAGGGGTGATATCTTGTTCACCAAGGTTTGTAAAGATCACACATCCGAGTGGTCATGTGATCTGTTGTGAGCCTAATCAGGGAAAGATAGTCTCCATGTTGTGTGCCTTGGAGGCCAAGACAGTCAAGGAATTACCCATTGTGAATGAGTACCCTGATGTGTTTCCTGAGGAGTTGCCGGGAATGCCACCCAATCGAGATGTAGAGTTTGTGATTGACCTTCTGCCTAGTACCGGGCCTATTGCTAAAAGGCCCTACCGCATGTCAGTCAATGAGCTGGAGGAGCTGAAGAAGTAGCTCAAGGAGTTATCAGACAAGGGGTACATCAGACCTAGTGCTTCACCTTGGGGTTCCCCTATTTTGTTCATGAAAAAGAAGGATGGATCCATGAGGATGTGCATTGACTATCAAAACTTGAATACCACGATAGGCAAGAACAAGTATCCTCTGCCCAAGATCGATGACCTCCTAGATTAGCTGAAAGATGTCAAGTTCTTTTCCAAGATTGATCTTAGGTTTGGGTATCATCATATGAAAATTAGGCTTGAGGACGTTCCTAAGATAGCTTTTGTCACCAGATACGGGCAATATGAGTTCACATTGGTGTCCTTTGGACTCACTAATGCCCCAACTTATTTCATGAACATGATGAATAAGGTATTCATGGAAAAGCTGGACAAGTTCGTAGTGGTGTTCATTGATGACATCCTTATCTATTCCTCCACCGCCGAAGAGCATGAACAACACTTGAGAGTGGTTCTGGAAAAGTTGAGGCAGAATCAGCTTTATGCCAAGTTCAACAAGTGTGACTTCTGGCTCAAAGAAGTCGCCTTTCTTGGTCACATTATCACTGCTGAGGGAGTCAGTATAGATCCCACTAAGATCGAGGCTGTAAAAGAGTGGGAACAACCCCGCAATGTGATAGATATCTGCAGTTTCCTCGGATTAGCTGGGTACTATCGTAGGTTCATCGAGAACTTCTCAAAGATAGCCAAGCCCATGACCAACCTTCTGAAGAATACCAATGAGTTTGAGTGGACACCCGAGTGTGAGCACAGCTTCCAAATTCTGAAATAGAAGCTTACCACCACTCCTGTTCATGCCTTGCCTGATATCTTGAAAGACTTCGTGGTCTATTCGGATGCATCCAGACAGGGACTGGGCTATGTTTTGATGCAGAGTGGGAGAGTCATTGCCTATGCGTCCCAACAGTTGAAGGACCATGAGCAATGCTACCCGACCCATGACCTTGAGCTTGCTGCAGTTGTGCATGCCCTGAAGATCTGGAGGCACTACTTGATCGGAAATAAGTTTGATATCTATACTAATCAGAAGATCCTAAAGTACTTCTTCACTCAAGAGGACCTAAACATGAGACAGCGCAGATGGCTAGAGCTTATAAAGGAATATGACCTAGAGATTCACTATCATCTAGGAAAAGCTAATGTAGTCGCTGATGCCTTGAGCCGTAAAAGCTATTGCCATAGTCTATCCATGGAAGCTGTACCACCCAAGTTGTGCTAGGAAATGGGTGACCTTCGTCTCGAGATCCTACCGAAGGGTATGCTGAACGAGCTTTGAGTGCAATACAACCTCAAGGATCAGGTCTGCAATGCTCAACTAGAGAGTCCAAAAATCTAGGAGATCCGAGAACTCATGAAGAGGGACAAGTGCCCTGAGTTCAGGGAAGATGCGTAAGGAGTGTACTGGTACAAGGATAGAATCTGTGTACCATCTGATCCTGCCTTGCGGTGCGAAATCTTGGAAGACGGTCATGACTCCAAGTATTGTATCCACCCAGGAAGCACCAAAAATGTATGTTGATCTGAAGAAATAGTTTTGGTGGAAGAACATGAAGGCAGATATTGTCGGGCATGTCGCGCGATGTGACATTTGCAATAGGATCAAGGCCAGGCATCAAAGACCAACCGGATTGCTTAATCCCTTGGACGTCCCGATGTGGAAATGGGAGAGCATATCCATGGACTTTATAGTGGGTTTACCTCGAACCCCTAAAGGCCATGACTCGATTTGGGTGACTGTTAACCGACTGACCAAGGTAGCTCACTTCATAGCTATGAGGAATGACTTTAGAGTTGAGAAGTTAGCAGATCTGTACATCAAGCACATTCTTAGACTCCACGGAGCCCCCACTAGCATAGTGTCTGATCGTGGCATGCAATACATGTCCAAGTTCTAGAAGAGTCTCCACAGACCATTAGGACTCGACTGGATTACAGCATCGCATACCACCCACAGACAGATGGTTAGATAGAGAGGGTTAATTAGATTTTGGAGGACATGCTCCGAGCTTGTGTCTTGAAGTATGGGTCCAATTGGGAGAAAAGCTTGCACCATGCAGAGTTCTCATACAACAGCAGTTACCAGGCTAGTCTCAAGATGTCACCGTTCGAGGCATTGTATGGCAGAAAGTGCAGAACCCCTTTGATGTGGTCAGAGGTGGGAGAGAGATCATTCTTTGGCCCCACAAAAATCAAAGATGCTGAAGAATGAGTCGCCCAAGTGCGAGAGAACCTAAGGATTGCCCAAAGCCGATAGAAGAGTTACGCAGATAACCATTGGAGAGACCTCGAGTTTCAGGTTAGGGACTATGTCTATCTCAAAGTCGCCCCACTTCGAGGCACCATCAGATTTCATGTGAAGGGGAAGTTGGCACCTAGGTATGTGGGACCTTACAAGATTTGTCAGAGGATTAGCAAGTTGGCATACAAGGTAGAGTTGCCCGAGGAGTTGACAGGAGTACACCTAGTGTTTCATGTGTCTCAGCTATGCAAGTGCTTGCAGTTGCCAGAGCAAGAAGTACACACATCACTAGATATCTAGGACACCTTAGAGTACAAGGAACACCTGATCTGGATACTAGACAGAGCTAAGAAGGAGACTAGAAGCACCGTGATACCCATGTCCAAGGTTCAGTGGAGCAACCACACTGAACGGGAAGCTATATGGGAGAAGGAGTCCGAACTCTAGATGCTTTACCCCTACCTCTTCGAAAGGTATGTCGCACCTTAAATCTCGAGATGAGATTTCTGTGAGGGGGAGGACTGTAACAATCCAGAAATTTCCTTAATTCAAAAATCACAACTACAAATTTTTTTATATAAAAATAACCAATGATTGGTGAGGTGTCATGTAGGAAAACTACCCAAGTTGCACAAGTAGTACCTATTATAGATGTTTACATCCTTGCATTTAATTAAATTTGCATGAGTTGCTTCTTATGTTCTTTTGTATTGATTAATAAAAGCAAAAACATTTATTTAAATAATTAAATAAATGTGTGTGTGTTGTTGCCAACCCTTGGCTAGGAAGCTTGAAGCCTAGATGACCTCTAGTGGGCCCTACTAGGGCATACATGTGATAGCAACCCATGTGTATGCATATAGAAGCTTGACCTAGTTAGAATATAGGATAAATATATAGAAAAGGCTATGGGATACGAGAAGAAAAGGAAAAACCCTATCTGGTCCAGCCAACCTCGTCGAGCTGGCCTACCAAGTCGGCCTACCCGTTTCTGAGCTGGTCCAGCCAGCCACGCGCACCCCGTGGCTCGGCACAGCAGCCGCCACAGCTGTCCCAGCAAGGCCGCTGCCTTTTTGCAGCCATCGCTCCCCAACATGCCGTAGACGCCCGACCCGCGTTGCCAGTCCGCAAAATGCCAAGGGCGGTTCACCATTGCTCTCTCTCACGGTCGCCGACGGGTGGACCCCATGGGCCATCTCTGTAACGGAACCGTCCAAATTATAAGAGCACAAGTACAAAAACAATCACCGGAGTGATCAAATTCTCGCACTTGAGCTCATATAACTCCGGTAGTCCAATGAAATCACGAGAGATTTCAAACCAACCAACATACAAGCCAAGATCGTAGTGATTCAACATAACAAGTCACATGTTACAACCATTTCACAAGTAATTCAATATACATCGGAGTTCAACAAAGTTATCACAACTTAAGTTCAAAAGTAGCGGAAGCAAAGTAATTTGAAACTAAGAACACCCTTATTTCAAATACATGCCAGTACCAAGGTCGACTTCCAACAAAAGCATTAGAGACAAGATAAATAAGAAGGATCACGCCCGTGATCACACTTCGCCTCTAAGGCAGGAGCCAACCAACTCTTACAGTCGCCATGATACATCACAACCTGCAACAAGTGGGAATAAAACCCTGAGTACGAGAAGGTACTCAACTAGACTTACCCGTCAGAAACCAGAAATAAAGTGACACCAAGGATCATGCAAGGCTGATATGAAGTGGGCTAGCTTGACAACATTTTGCATAAAAGCTTAATATTGATAAGTAATCATTAATGCTTAAGCATCAAGTTAATTATCATTAACCTGTCATCTATATTAGAACCTGTACTAGAGCACTCACTTTATTAGGAGCAAACAATATTAACCATAGCAGGTATAAATTGAGGCAACCTTTCCATCATTATCCATTTAACCATCCGTTCAATTTAATGGAATCTACATTGCCGCTGCTCAAGTCAAGTGCTCACTAACCGGGAGCGACGGCGATTCGAATCGAATTCCTATCCAGCTGGAGGGGTATTTCTAACACTCACCGCGCAGGCCCCTGCCAGGGTCGCACAAGCCACCTTTCGTACAATTCAGGAGTCCTGGGTTCGAATGATGCCGCATCCCCAAAGGCAACATTCTGCCATGTGATAGGGACTCTAACCCCCCTGGTCTCATGCCAATGTCCCCAAGCACATCCTTTCTCTCCTCCAAGATGCGACCTACCATTCGATTCCCGGCCTGAACCATATTACTCGGCTTCGCGGTCGGAACGACTTATCCGGCCAACTAAGTGTTAGATTGCATTCAACATGACTCAAGGACGTACAGCGAATCGGTCCTTAAATGACTCAGACGGGGATAGATCCACACCCAAGACCTCCATGCCTTGTTGCTTCACTATCGTCATCCCGCCCAGTCTCAGATCATTTTATTAACACATGGTTCCATTCCACGATAGCAAATATAG
Organism: Saccharum spontaneum; assembly: GCA_022457205.1. Classification (NCBI taxonomy): domain Eukaryota; kingdom Viridiplantae; phylum Streptophyta; class Magnoliopsida; order Poales; family Poaceae; genus Saccharum; species Saccharum spontaneum. Next base: position 26,202,359 of record CM039608.1, on the reverse strand, counting down.
CCAACCATGCCATATATGAATATTCCTATATCTTGCAGGTGACAGGAAATCACCTGACTTCTACCGCTTAAAGCAGGGCTAAGCATCTATTTGATCCTAGTCTATGTAGGATTCAAGGATTCATATAACTGGACAAGGAATGATATAATGCAGCAAGGGTTTTCAACCAACTCCTACCACTTAATGCAACAATACTTATAACATATATAGAATTAATTGCTTTGAAGGTAGGAGGCTTATAATGCTCCGGGGCTTGCCTGGGATCCGACTCAAGTTAGAGTTTGTCAAGTGAAACTGCTTGGCGAGCATTCCCTCATTCTAGCACTTGTCCGATCATTCCATCTCCGAGATAGGTCCACGAACACCATCTTCTGGTTAGCTCCACCTCACATCCTTCACGTGGTGCATCTAGCATACCTAAATGAGATGCAAGATTCAAGTGTATGAATATATGGGAATGCAATAGATGATGCATCACACACTAAACAAGGCAAGTACAAGGTTACGCTAAATACACATAAGCACTTCACATCGCTCAAATAAACATCACACCACCTATTATGCTAAGATAGCAAGGGACGCAATACCAAACATAACTCAAGATTTACAAAGCCTCAGGTGTACTAACTTCATCACCATGGACATGAATCACACTTAATAACAAGCAAGCAAAGTAACCAAGCATCCATGTATTTTCAACAATTCTAGACATACATGCAGTAGCTGAGTAAATTAATCATGTCTGGAGTTCTACAAATCCAAATGACTTTCAAGAAGACATTATAGAAAGCTTATGAAATTTTCTACAATTCATTTAATATCACCTAAGCCTGATTCCTAAGTTTAATAGGTCTAAAAGATGAAACTACAGAATCTGGTCTGCTCCAAACAGAGAGCAACCAAATCTGGGACCTGACTTTAAACATCTATAACTCAAAAACTACTTGAACAAATGATACCAAATTTTAACAGCAGCTAGATACATGAATTATCTACAACGTTTGTATAAACAAGTTTCACAACAAAGGACATTATCATGAAGAACTTTGCTAAGTTCCCAGATCTATCCAGAAACTTCATATGCAAGAAATAATTATTAACTTATGTTGCAAACATATAATTGGACAAAACCAACTTTACCAACATGTCACACATGACTAATGAACACCAGAAAACATAGTGTCCATTCCTAAATAAATTCTTTTAATAAATTTTCTTAATTTACTTAGATAATTAGGTGGAATTATGAACACCTATCAAAAGTGCACAATAAATTCTACCAAAATTACAGTGGCCTACATATGACCTCAGTAGTCTACTATCTAAATTTCAAGCCATTTGGACATATATCTCAACCTCTATAAAAAGGACAAATTGCTATTACAAGAATTCATGTGAGAGTAAGATGAATCAATAACTCACTCATACTACTACCAAAATTCATGAAATTTTTACCACACATCAAATATCATAGGAGTAGCATGCCACAAAAATTTTACTTCATTTGGAGCCCTACAACTATAGTTATGAAAAAGACAAATACCACTAGTATTAAAAACCTAATCTTAAAAATCCGTTTTTACAGCAAAAATATTAAACTAAAATATGATATATTATAGATCTACTGCATAGACAATTTCACAAGAATTCCAAAAAGTCCTCATTTGCTATTTTACAAGTTTCCTATGATTTACTATGTAATTTCAAAGTTCCTGCAAAATCATCACAAAACAGTCCTCGCAGCACTATTCATATGAGTCACACGCTCTGCAGAAACCCCCCTGTATTTAGTTGAATTCAAGCTCGAGGTCCCTGGTCGCGAATTAAAACAGAGGAGGTGCTGGAGGTAGTCGGTGCTCGCGGTTTCGGCCGGCAGGGCAGTCTCCGGTGGAGGCGAGTGGCGGGGGAGCACGAGGGGTTCCGTGCGCACCCGCTAGTGCCCTCGGCTTGGCCCATGGTGGCCTGTGGTGGCGTGGCCACTGCAGCAAGCGACGACGATGGTAGCGGCTCCGACGGTCGACTACTCCGACGGCCGAGAAAGGTGGGAAACGGTGCGCTGGGTTCACGGGAGGGTGGCGACGACGCTGGGGTGCACCGCTCGGGCTGAGGCGGCACGGAGGCGAGGAACGCGGCGTGGCCTGGAGCTCGGCTGATGGCCATGGTGGCGGCGCTCTGGCACGCACGTCGCTGCAAGAACGAGAGCGGGGAGGGCGAGGCGAGTGAGGGGGGAGTGAGCTGAGGGCGCTCTGCTGTCCCAACGCGAGAGGGAAAGGCGAGGATGCGCGGCAGAAGGTGGGGGCGCTCGGCTCGCATGGCTGCCACGCCCTGGCCACGCGTCGACATTTTGACGAGCAGGTGGCGAGCGCGATCTAGCGTGTCTTGGAAGCCATTTTTGGGCTGGTTCGGTGGGGAATTTGATTGTGGGCCTTTAACAAAGTTTGATCTCCATTTGATGTGCTACAATTTTCGTTAAAGGTTCACAGCCATTAGAGCAAAGGATTTAGCGATAATTAAGCCCTAATTTGACACTATCAATGGATTAATGTGGATCAAAGTAGAGCTCAGTTTTTGTTCATTTTGAGAAGTCAAACTGGGTCCAATTGATCCCATCTTCGGGTATGCTCTTCTCCAAATAATTATCTCCATCTTTTATTTTTGGTTCAACTTAAGTTGCTTAGCAAAAACACGAGAACGCGACGTGCCAACCGGTATTGGTGCTGGAATTCCCAGACTTGGAAAAAATTCTAAGTCTAAAACAAACTGCAGCAGATTCAAACTTTGAGCCATGGTTTGACTTATTTCCAAGAATTATGGTATGCTCCAAAAATAAAGTTTGTTGCCCTCAAACTAAACTACAACTCTTATTAAGGAATCATCAACTAGTTTGGCCTGGTTAGGAAACTACGCAGCTCCAAATTAGGGTAGGCTAAACTTGAAAACTGAATTCAGTTTCAAACCGACTGAAACTACAATCTTCTTCCATCTCCATCTCCCAAACCGAGCAAGAAAAAACTAAACCAATTCCACAGGGTTGTAGAGCTATATGAGGACTACAACTTTTCTTAAAGAATCTAGGTTTGGTTCGACTTGGTTTGAGATATATACTATCCTAAAGGAGGGTACATCAAAACTGAAATCAGCTCCAACACTTAGCCAAATTTGCGAAGTCCAAAAACAGTAGCTGAATCAATCTTGTGAGCCCTATTTGACTAGGTTAGAGGCCAAACTAGCTCTTGATCATTAAACAAAGTTTGTTCTACACAAGATTAACTAGAACTTTTGTTTAAGGTCAAACCTCATAACTGGTACAGAATTTAAACTTCTACTTTGGTCAAAGTTGCAACTCGATAAAGCCTAAACTAAGGTTTTAGGCCAATCAGAGCATTTTCTTGACATTTGCTCAACATGAACCCTTCATGACTTTTGTGGTAGAATTCATCTAGAGTCATTTGGGAAAGTTTGCATGGTTTGGTTGATGATCTATAGTTCCATTAACTTAATGGGGCAAATTCCAATAGGAATGGAACTTATCATTTCATGTTGCTTTTTGATTCCAAACTTCATGAAACTTTTCTAGGGATCAATATAGATAGGTACTAAGGTGAGACACATAAAGATATTGCCATAACACCACCTAAGAATATATCTTGAAAATTTCCTATATGCAAAGCAAAGGAGTAACATCCAAGTTTAGATTAGGCTCTTCTTTGTAGGTTGACCTTGACATTGTCATCTCCACTTAATTTGTCATGTTTGAGCTCAAACCCACTTCTTAATGAGGGACAAACACCTGGGGTGTTACAATCTCCTTCCTTCCGCTTCCCCTGTCCTCTGTTTCTCCTGACGAGAAAAAGAGGAGAGGTAGAGTCATGGAAACAACGAGGGAAAGATTCCTCCTATCCCCACAACCACCTTGCGCGCCAAGGCTTTGCACCAGCTACACGAGCACGCTCCCTCGGTCAATCGCACGCGCGCTCTGCCCTTCACGCACCACGTGATACCACCCTGGCCCACAGGTGCCCTGCCACCACCGTACCCTCTCCAATTGCCTGAGATTCGAAATTGGCTTCACCAATTCGATCGCCAGCAGCACCACTACACCTTAACCCTAGCTCAGGGCACATCACAGCCCTCCACGTACCCCTTCTTGCCTCCCCACCATTCACCGCCCAAACCATGGCCACGCTCAACTATAAAAGCTCCAAGCCACAGCCTTAGCCTCTTCCCATCGCCTTGCCGCCACCCTGGTGGCCGCCATCTCACGCCTGAAGGAGAGAAGGGAGGAAGGGAAGAAACGGAGCAGGATCGAGAAGGAGCCAGACGCGTTGCCACCAGAGCCCGAAGCGTCGCCCCAATCGGCTACGACGACGTAGCTGCCTAGCACGGCACTACAATGACTCCTTGCTACATCAACTTGCCCTGCACCACTATCCTCTCACCACTGCACCCCCTAGTGAGCCCAAGACACCCCCTTTTTGCTGTTGTACGTAGTCACCATGCATGTCATCACCGCAAGACAAGGGCGCCACTGCGATGCCTCCGTACCGGGGTGATCAAGGTGAAGCCCTGAACACCGTGGAACACCACGTGCACCCAAGCACACGAGCACAAGCTAAGCTGGTGTTCTATCGTGCCTGAGAGCACAGGAGTGCCAGAGCGCAGCACACCACTGCACGCGCTCGCCATGGGTAGATCTCGCCGTGGTGAGGCATCAATTAGAGGAGCCGGGACTATAGAGGTGAGGAGCACGCGGTTTACTTTGCCCAGACGAGGGACACGAACCACAACAGGTGATGGAGGTGATCGTGCCATCCCTCTCTAGTTCACTAAAGCAGAGGAGGTGTTGGAGCGCCACCCGCCACCACAGGAGACACCGCTAGAGATCCCAAAACCCTGCCTAGATTCCACCACTGAAATCTTGATGTCCACGCGCAGCCGTAGAGCTCGGAGCTGCCGTCATTGGGCCACCGTAGCCCGAGAACGATTGCTCACCGCCAGCAGGAGCGTGGCCGTGAGGCGAGAGAGAAGGGAGGTGAGCCGAGGGGCTACAGGGTGCACTCGGTGCACCGTGCACCATGAGAAGAGATAGGATGGACCGAGTCCATCATGAACCACGCACGTGACTCATGAACCACACCTGCTTGACCACCATACATCGAACCACGTGGACTTGAGCCTGATTTGAATCCAGCTGCTCGATGTGGCAGCACCTGAGCTTGACACGTGTCTGGGCTGGCCCAGCCCAGACCAGCCCAACTCGGCTCGTATCCAGCCCTAGTCTGACCTACAAAAGCCCAATCTCGGCCCGGTCAAAGTTGACCATTGATTGTTGACCAGTCAATGGACCCACTTGTCTATGACTCTTACCTCTCGGCCAATCAGATGCTGCCACGTGTCAAGCCCTTATTAAATCTGTCCTCTTTCTTTTTCTAGAAATTCATTTAATCTTTAAAAATTCATAACTAATTCATTTTAACTCAGAAAAATACCAAACCAGTGTACAAAATTTTCTAAAAATGAGCTCTATGTCATAGGCCCGTTGTAACACCCCAGGTGTTTGTCCCTCACTAAGCAGTGGGTTTGAGCTCAAACATAATAGATTAAGTAGATATGATGACGTCAAGGTCAACCTATGGAGATGTGCCTAACCTAAAGTTGGAGGTTGCACCATTGCTTTACATATAGGCCCCTTTTCAAGATATATGCTTGGGTAGTGTTATTGCAATATCTTCATGTGTCTCACCTTAGTACCTATCTATATTGATCCCTGGAAAAGTTTCATGAAGTTTGGAATCAAAAAGTCACATGAAATGATAAGTCATATCCTTCTTGGAATGGCGTGATTATGTGAATAGAATTATAGATCATCAACCAAACTTTGCAAACTTGCCCAAATTACTCTAGATGAACTCTACAACAAAAGTCATGAAGAGTTCATGTTGAGCAAAAGTAAGAAAATGTCCCGATTGGCCTAAAACCCTAGTTTAGGCTTTATCGAGTTGCTACTTTGACAAAAGTGAAAGTTTGACTTTTGTACTAGTAATAAAGTTTGACCTTTAACAAAAGTTTTAGTTCATATTGTGTAGAACAAAATTTGTTTAATGGTCAAGAGCTAGTTTGGTCCCTAACCTAGTCAAATAGAGCTCACAAGAATCAACTCAGTGCTGTTTTGAAGCTCCAAAAAATTTCAAAGTGTTGGACTGCAGTACAGTTTCAGAGTATGTGAATTGGGAGCCCTGTAGAATGAAAACTATGGCGATCCAGACCAAACTTGTATAATAAAAGTTGGAGATTACATGTAGCTCTACAACTTTTATTAGTGAAGTTGTTGCAAACACCCAGTGGAGTAAGAGTTAGAAGGAGGAGAAGAATGCAAGTTCAGTCGGCTTGCAACTAAACTGCAGGATTCAGTTTCGGGTACCCATATTTGGAGCCTCTTATCTTCCTAACCAGGCTGATCTGGACGAAGGTTCTTTAATAAAAGTTGTAGTTTAGTTTGCGTAGAACAAACTTTGTTCAAAGGTTAAGATCTGGTTTAGTCTCTAACCTAATATAACAAAGCCCCCAAGTTGGAACTCGGTGCTGTTTTTAGGATCCCGAATTTTGGCTAAGTCTGGGATGACTGCATTTTCGGATTTTAGTTTTCGTTTACCCTTCTTTGGTGATTTATCAATTGCAAACCAAACCAAATTAGACTATGATCCTTTGAGAAAAGTTTGAGTACTCATGTAGGTCTAGCTGATGGTGAAATTTATTGATCAAATCAGTGCACAGATAAGGAGATAGGAAAGGGGAAAGATGGGAGTTTCAGTAGGCTTGCAAACTGAACTGCAACAATCGGTTTTGAGGTACCCACATTTGAAGCTTTGTATCTTGCAAAGAAGGCCGAATCAGACTTTGACCTTTTAAGAAAAGTTGAAGACCTCGCGTAGCTCTACAACTTTGGTTACTACAGCTTGTGTCAAAACTAAACGGTTTGGGAGTTACAGAGGAAGGAAGATTGACGTTTCGGCTGTACATTTGAGGTGGTATTGAAAATTTGAAATTTCAGAAGCAGCAGCAATGGCCGACCGGCTCTGCTCCCGCGCGCCGCGTGGCTCCTTGGCACTGACTCCACTCGCCACCTCGCACCCACACGTCGTCAAGACGATGCAGAAAACCCGAGCACCCTACCCTTCTGCCCCGGTCACATTCGTGGCCAGTGCGCCACGAGCCGTCACTGGCTAAGCTAGGGCTGCCATTGAGTTCGTATGGGCCACCTAGTGCTTCCACGTCGTTTCTCTGCCGCTGCGGTCCACCGAAGGACCTTGCCGCCGGTGCCGTTTGGGCCATCGCCGGCTGTTGCCGTGGCCAGCTCAGTACGAGCCATGTTGGGCCATGCCAAGGGCACCAGCAGGTGCGCGGAGACCCCCTGGTGCTCCCCCGCCCCTCAGCTGTGGCCGACAAGTCTCCTATGGCCGGCCTCCACGAGCTCCGGCGACCCCTCCCCAGTAAAATCACGAGCAGGGACTTCATACAAGAATTTGACTAAAAGGGAGGGCCTATCTGCACAGCCGTAGACTCAGATGAACAGTGCCACGAGGACTGTTTTGTGATGATTTTGCAGGAACTTTGGAAATTCATAGTAAATCATAGGAAATTCGTAAAATAGCAAATGAGGACTTTTTGGAATCCTTGTGAAATTATATATACAGTGGATCTATAATATGACATGTTTTTCGTTTAATGTTTTTGCTGTAAAAATAGATTTTTCAGATTAGGTTTTCAATGCTAGTCGCATTTGTCTTTTTCATAACTTTAGTTGTATGGCTCCAAATGAAGTGAAATTTTTATGACATGCTACTCCTATGATGTTTGATGTGTGGTAAAAATTTCATGAATTTTGGTGGTAGTATGAGTGAGTTATTGATTCATCTTTCTCTCACATGAATTCTTGTAATAGCAATTTGTCTTTTTCATAGAGGTTGATATACATGTCCAAATGGCTTGAAATGTATACAGTAGACTACTGGGAGCATATGTAGGCCACTGTAATTTTGGTAGAATTTATTGTGCAACTTGGATAGGTGTTCATAATTCCACCTAATTATCTAAGGTAAATTAAGAAACATATTAAAATAATTTATTTAGCAATGGACATTATGTTTTCTGGTGTTCATTAGTCATGTGTGAAATGTTGGTAAAGTTGGTTTTGTCCAATTATATGTTTGCAACATATGTTAATAATTATTTCTTGCAATTATTAGTTTCTGGACAGTTATGGGGGCAATGTAGATTACCCCATGTTAATGATGTTTTCTGAGCACCTTGTGTATAGAAAAGTTTATATAATTCATGTATTTAGCTTGTGTTAAAATTTGGTGGCATTTGGTCAAGTAGTTTTTGAGTTATAGATGTTTAAAGTCAGGTCACAGATTTGGTTGCTCTCTGCTCGGAGCAAACCAGATTCTGTAGTTTCCTCTTTTTGACCCATTAAACTTGACAATCAGGCTTAGGTGATTATAAATGAATTGTATAGAATTTCTTCTTGCAAGTCATTTGGATTTAGGGATCTCCAGTTATGATTGATTTATTGAGCTACTGTATGTATGTCCAGAAAGTGACATATTTTAGTTTTAGTGCTTTGATTAACTTTGCCATGCTAGTGTGTTGAAGTGTGACTCATACCTTTGATAGTACTTGGGTTAGTACCCTGTGATCTTATGAGGCTTGTGTCTTGCTTGATGTGCTTGCAATCTTCTATGTTATGCCTTAATGAGGATTAAGTTAATTAGCTTTAGGTGCTTATGTGAACCTTGGTATGCTTGTATAATTACCTTATTTATTCCATTTCTATGCACTCATACATATGCATTGTTGCATCTCCTTAGGTACGCTAGATGTAACGCGTGACGGATGTGGTGTTGGACCCAAACCCGAAGATGGTGTTGGTGGATCCATCCCGAAGATAGAAGGATCGGGCAAGTGCTAGATTGGGAGATGCTCGCCAAGCGGGTTTCATCTGACATCTCTATAACTCTAATCCTGAGCCAAGCTCAGGCACCAGAGAAGGCCACATCACCTGTAAATCCCGGGCCATCGGATCTCGATCGGACGGCTCGAATCACGTGAAAAATCACTTTCGTGGGCACTGTTCAACTATTGTTTATACACTGTTCATACATGTTTGTCATTGTTCGCACATCTTTGCTACGTGCACACGAGAAACGTATCCAGAACATCAAAATAAGTCCTTATTGTTTGTAGAAATTTTTTTAAAAAAATCGTAAATAAACTAGAAACAATCTATAACGTACCTAAATATTTTTTTGCCTCTTCACTGTCATAAAAAAATTCTAGATTTCTCTCATTCGCATTTCGCCAACAAATCTACAAAGTCTATACCTTATCCATCCTACCTCCTACTCCGATAATTCTACCAAAAAAAACCCTAAATATTAAAATCCTTTTCGGTAACTTACGGTCATTTTCACAAACACACAATGTAGACCCTTTTCCTTTGCAAATAAATTCTAGAAAATTCGTAAATAGACTAAAACAAATCTACAACGTATCTTAATATTTTCTACTTCTTCTTTGTCATCAAAAGGAAAAAAACTCCATGACACCTACAACGTATTCTATTATGCCTACAAATAATCGCTAAAACCTACGGTAGCCAAATCTCCAAATAATAAAACATTCTTTCAAAAAAAGAGGGGGGTCCGTAGCAACATAAACGCATAACAAACTGCCTCAAAATGCTAGACACCCTGCCTGCTAAATAATTAATCAATAATTGATCTATGCTCCTACACAACTGGTTCCATCCCGTGAGGCTGCGTGGCAACGCCGCGCGTTGTTTCTAGTACTCTAACTTAAGTCAGATCCCAGGCAAGCCCCGAAGCATTATAAGCCTCCTACCTTCAAAGCAATTAATTCTATATATGTTATAAGTATTGTTGCATTACGTGGTAGGAGTTGGATGGAAACCCTTGCTGCATTATATCATTCCTTGTCTAGTTATATGAATCCTTGAATCCTACATAGACTAGGATCGAATAGATGCTTAGCCCTTCTTTAAGCGGTAGAAGTCAGGTGATTTCCTTTCACCTGCGAGATATAGGGATATTCATATATGGCACGGTTGGCTATATTTGCTATCCTGAAACGGAACCATGTGTTAATAAAATGAAATGAGACCGGGCGGGATGACGATAGTGAAGCAACAAGGCATGGAGGTCTTGGGGTGTGGATCTATCCCTGTCTGAGTCGTTTAAGGACCGATTCGTTGTACGTCCTTGAGTCATGTTGAACACAGTCTAACACTTAGTTTGCCGGATAAGTCGTTCCGACCGCGAAGCCAAGTAATACAGTTCAGGCCGGGAATCGAATGGTAGGTCGCATCTTGGAGGAGAGTAAGGATGTGCTTGGGGACACTGACGTGATACCAAGGGGGTTAGAGTCCCTATCACCTGGCAGAGTGTTTCCCTTGGGGATGCGGCATCAGTCGAACCCACGACTCCCGAATTGTACGAAAGGTGGCTTGTGCGACCCTGGCAGGGGCCTGCGTGGTGAGTGTTAGAAATACCCCTCCAGCTGGATAGGAACTCGATTCGAATCACCGTCGCTCTCGGATGTAACACAAACTGCTGCCGCAGGCCCCGCGCTAGGGTTGCACAAGTCACCTTTGGTACAGTTTAGAAAAGCGCAGGTTTGACTGATGCCGCATCCCCAAGGGCAACATTCTGCCAGGTGATAGGGACTTTAACCCCCCTTGGTCTCATGCTAGTGTCCCCAAGCACATCCTTACTTCCTCCAGAATGTGCACTTGACTCCCTAATTCCCAGCTTGAATTGTATTACTCCGCTTTGCGGTCAGAATGACTTATCCGGCCAGTTAAGTGTTAGACTGCGTTCAACATGACTCAAGGACGTATAGCAAATCGGTCCTTAAATGACTCAAACGGGGATAGATCAACACCCAAGACCTCCATGCCTTGTTGCTTCGCTATCATCATCCCGTCCGGTCTCATTTGATTTTATTAACACATGGTTCTTTTCCCACGGTAGCGAATATAGCCGACCATGCCATATATAAGTGTCCCTAAAGCTCGTAGGTGATAGGAAATCTCCCGACTTCTACTGCTTAAAGCACGGCTAAGCATTTACTCGAACCTAAACCTTAATTGGATTCAAGGTATACTTTCTGGACAAGGATAGGATATATATGCAACAAGTGTTTTCATCCAACACCTATCACTTAATGCAACAATACATATAACATATATACTCAATTGCATTTTTAGAAATTAGGAGGCTTATAATGCTCCGGGGCTTGCCTGAGATCTAACACTAAGTCAGTGTTTGTCAGACACCACTCGTTGAGTACTTCCATCTTTGGGATAGTTCCACCAAACACCGTCTTCGGGTTTGGCTCCAACACCACATCCTTCACGCGTTTCAGCTAGCATACCTAAATGAGGTGCAACAATGCAGATGTATGAATGCATAGAAGTGCAATAAACAAAGTAATCATGCAAGCATACCAAAGTTCACATAAGCACCTAGAGCTAATTAACTTAATCCTCACTATGGCATAACATAGAAGATGGCAAGCACATCAATCAAGACACAAGTCTCATAAGATCACAGGGTACCAACCTAAGTACCATCAAAGATATGAGTCACACTTCAACACACAAGCATGGCAAAATGAATCAAAGCACTAAAACTAGGATTTGCCACCTTCTGGACATCAGAACAGCAGCTGAGTAATTTAATTATAACTAGAGATCTACAACTCCAAATGATGTGCAACAAGATATTCTAGAAAGCTTACGAAATTTATACAATTCATTTAATATCACGTAAGCATGATTCCCAAGTTAACTAGGTGGAAAATATGAAACTACAGAATCTGGTCTGCTCCAAACAAAGAGCAACCAAATCTGGGACCTCACTTTAAACATCTATAACTCATAAACTACTTGTCCAAATGCCACCAAATTTTAACATTAGCTACTTTAATGAGTTATCTATAACTTTATTATAAACAACTTTCCCAGCAAACATCATTAACATGGGGTAATTTACATTGACCCCAGAGCTATCCAGAAACTAATAATTGCAAGAAATTATTATTAACATATATTGCAAACATATAATTGGACAAAATCAACTCCACCAACATGTCGCACCTGACCAATGAACACCAGAAAACATAGTGTCACTATCTAAATAAATTCTTTAGAGGCATTTCTTGATTTATTTAGATGCCTAGGTGATTTAATGAACATATACCAAAAGTGCACCATAAATTCTACCAAAATTACAGTGGCCTACATATGCTCCCAATAGTTTACTGCACAAAATTTGAGATCATTTTCATGAGTAAAACAATCATTATGAAAAAGACAAGTAGCTTATGCTAAATAACCCTAGAGAGCAAGTTAAATCTATATCTCACTCATCCAACATCCAAAGCTCATGAAATTTTAACCACAGTTCCCATATAACCTCAGGAGACTACCGAACAAATTTCACCTAAATTGGAGCAAGACAACTCAAGATATAAAAATGACAAGCAACATAATGTAGATTTTCTTATTTATCAAGGTCAAATCAAAACCTTAAGAAAACAGTGAACAAATAGTATGTTTAATATTTTTCCTAGCAATTAAATGTCATCATGAAACTAAAAAAACAAGAATCACTATTTTTTGAGTTCTAAAACTCAAGATATGGCTCTGGTCAAGTTTGTAAGCATTTTTGGAGTACTTTTCAAGGTTAAATAAAAACACCAGAAAACTTCTACAAACATATAATATATTATGACTCTACTGCAAAGACCTTTTCTCAAGGTTTCCAAAAAGTCCACATTTGCTATCTTTGGAATTTCCTAGCATGAGATATGGATTTTCAAAGATCAACACAAAATCTGAAATTCAAAAGACAAATAAACCAAACTCTAACTTAAATGCAAGATGCACCCGATCCGGTACCCAACTGTGCTACTATTTATGCTGACTTGCAGGACCCGCTCCCCAGATGGGCCCGCTTGTCATCCAAAGAGAGAGACACACATAGGTTCTTCCCTTCTTCTTCACTTGAACACAGGAAGCAGGGGAGCTTCGCCGGCCGACTACTCCCGGTCGGTGGGTAGTTTGCGGTGGTGGAGGAGGGGCAATGGGGCAGCTTGGGTTAGCACGCACGAGCCAGCGTCCTCAGTGCAGCACAATGCAACTCGAGGTGGCTCAGCCTTGTGAGATCGTGGCTCTGCAGCGAGCACGTGCGGCGGCCATGGAGCAACTCCGGCGACGAGCAGCTGCAGCGACAAAGGAGGAGCATCACGGGTCCGCACGAACTCAATGGCAGCCCTAGCTCGGCCACTAATGGCTCATGGCGCACTGACCGCATGCGACCGTGGCATTGGGGGCCATAGCGGCATGACGGCGGCGCTGAGGCATGCTGGATGGCCAGGGAAGGGGCGCCGGACAGTCGGCCTAAGCTAGAGATGGTGGTGATGTGCTCGATTGGAATGGAAATAGAGCGCAGCAGTGGTTGGGGGGAAGCTCTACCACACGACATGATGTGAACTAGGGTTCCCGATCTTCCGAAAGGTTCTGATAACTCTCGATTTGGTGGAGTCACGACACAATTCGATCCGGCTTCCGAACAACTCGGCTCTGAACCCCGCAATCGCAGCACCACGACTCCTCTGGTTATCGACCGGCGTTGCACGGTCGACCTCGCCAAGAAGGCTAAATCCTTGCCTACGAATCGAGAACACACGCAAGAACACAAAGGAATGCAACCAAATTGCAGATAAATGATTAATCTCACAAAGTTGGGGTCTCACAAACCGACGACGGCGGCGAAACTGTTATCAACAGAATAATCTAAGTAAAACCCAAATCCTAACATAGGTGACGGCTACTGATTATAAAGCCTAAGGGACGTCCAAGGACCCCTATTCGCGTCCCTGGGGAGTGCCAACACGTTACAAGGCCCAAACGGCCCAAAAGACGGCGACATAGCGCCCTGACAGATTCTGGACGGTGACTTGTTTCGACGATTCCCGTTGATTCCGAATAGCTTTTGACATGGGACCACTGGGGTTGGCTTCCTTATCAAATAAGCTTTCCATCCATATATGGATCATCGAAAACGGAGTCCGGATGCGTCCTGGGTGTCCATTTTATTGCAGACTGGTCCAGAAGGCCGAAGCAGACTCGAACTCGAATTGGACTAGGCCTCCGGCTTGGCTTGGACGTCATTGCTGGCCTATTAAGGTGGTGGCCAAGGAGGAGGACGTCCTTGGGCATCTCTTAGGTTTTCTCCATCTTCTTGGGGCGTGCTCCAACTTGGGTCTGGGTCCCAAGTGTGAATAACAAGCCCATGACGACGCCGTAACACCCGACAGAAATAGCGGCGGAATGTCTCAATGATTTCGAGGCATTGCCAATGTGATATTAAATTGGGACCAGATCTATTTGAAAGATTATCAAATAAACTTTCCATCAAGTGCTCATTGACCTCAATCGCACTTCGGATGGATGAGTTCTGGCCTTCCCAATGAAGCACTATCAGGCTGCCGACGAACCGAAAGTTCAACTTTGATGGACTTGTACTTTGAGACACATTTGTACCTACATTCAAACAACGACATGTACATGTGGAACCAAGTGAATTGTACCTAAAATTACTATGCAAATATAGGAACGAGCGCACCCTATAATCAATGGTCGTATCTGTTGGTGTCATGTCCTCATCATCCTCCCCTTCTTGACAACAAACCGTCCTCGGTTTGAGCTTAGTTGGCGGACATATTATAGGTTGTAGCCAATATTGCTTCTCTTTTTGAAATTTAACCTGTTTCTTTATAACAAAACTTGGGGATCTTGACGTGACATGATTATATCTAATGCAACCCTTTGATTGGTCATATTGATGCACAGAAAAAGGAGATTTCAGATTTGAACAAATATAAACTCGGTGTACCATGTATTCTCCTTTATAATTATATTTGCCAATAAATTGATATATACATGTAGACAACCATGGTAATTCAGCACATAAAAATTTCTCCTTCAAACTACTCAGAGCACACAGTGTTTCAAACTCAATATATCCTAAAGTATTTAAAGAAGTCAATAATTTTAGTTCATCTTGTTCAGTGGCAATTGGAAGCAATTGTTTATTTTTAGCACAAGTATTTTGTTCCAAAACAAAAGAATCATTCTCATTCACTGGTTGCTGCTCATGAATAATCATATTACTATCACACAACTTTTCTTTATCACAAAGATCAGTAGAACATTCGCCATGTGACAAAGGTAAATCAATAGAAGGTTTTAGTATAGAATTATTAGCATCATTGGTGGGAAAATTCATTACAACAAGAGAACTCTCATTTTCTGTGAGATTAGCATCATTGGCATTACCTTTGCTCTCACTGTCAGCAGAAGTATCATGTGTTGAATTTTTACATGAGACTGGGAGCACCTCATTTTCTGTCATGTCATCCCTGCTCTTTTGTGCATTGTCCTGCAAAAAATTAGGCACAACAGGAGGAATAATAGGAGATTGGTCTAGTTGATGTTCCTCATCATATGAATTAATTACAAGAGATGGATTAACAAAAGTTTCTCTCATAAGAATTTTCATATCGTTCCATGTATGAGGTTTATCTGAAGAACTTAAAGACTCCCACCAAATTAATGCTAAATGTCTCAAAACACTAGATGCATTCTTAATCTTCCTCCGTTCACACATATGACAGTGTGCAAAAATATTATCTATTTTACTTTCCCACTCAATGTACTCATCAGCACCAATACCATCATAAGTAGGTGGAGAAGAAAGAATAGAACTACCTGCAGAAGGAGGTGTAGCAGTAATAGTGCGTGGCTCATGCATCATTGATGTCTCGTATCGATGAGTGTTGTAACCTATCATTGTAGACACAAAACAGGAACAAACAGTGAAAGTTATCCCTAATAATCTACTAAGTAGGTGGAGTAGTGCCTCTCAAGATCACAGCAAAAGGAGACCCCTTCTCAAGCTCTTACAAGGTTCTTGCTAGTAAGGTCAAGGATACCTGGAAGACGTAGCACTGCGATTATAGGGGTCAAAACTTATACTGACCAGAAGAAGTATGTGGAGTTAAGGTAGGCAGGCCAAATATGTAAGTGGAACACAATTCAAAAACAGAAAGTAATGCTGAATTATAGTCCCAAATACTTGCTCTCGTTGCTGGTCTAACGTGTTCCAAATACTAGATGTGTGATAACAAAATGGAGAAACAAGTATGATGGATAGCAATGAATAGCAATGAAAATACGGACAAGGCAAAAGGCACAACAAACAATAGAGCTATCGAGTGTTCCTTATGTGCTCCTTTTTTATCTCTTCTCTTCTCTTTTGCTATTTTTTTCTTTTCTTTTTTTTGGCCTAAATTTTTTTCCTTGCTTTTGCTCTTTTGATATTTTTTTCTCAGCAAGGAGCACACAACAATAAACACAAAAAAATGAGCTCAATTGGATAAAAGATGTGGCCTATAGAAAATTAGGATTGTGCTCCAAAAAGCATATCAAAACTTGTGGGCCTAGAAACTCGATTTTTCTGATCGAATTTCGCAAATCTAATTTTTATGAACCTAGCTTTGCTAGGATAAAACGGATCTAAAATTTTCTGGCATTCTCCGTAGATATAAAATTTGCCCTGTTTCGAGTTCGGGTACAAAAGTTATGACTGTTTTATGAAAACTGCTCGAATCAGGGTTTTAGTGGACACAAGATGCAAACTGATGGTGATATGGAATAGCGGCGGGTGGAGGGATCAACACAAACTAGAAAAGAACACAATCTAAACCAGCAACAAGCCCTTGATCAGGACACAAACTCAACACGACGGAATCTGAAAAGAATTATGCAAAAGGCTAAACGTGATTTCTGGGATAGGGGAAAAACCTAACACTATTTTTTTTGGCTTTTCTGTGGACTCTAGGACGAAGGTGAAATCAAACTAAACTAGGGTAAAATTGAACCTGACGGTATACCTGAAGCTCTGATACCAATTGATGTGAACTAGGGTTCCCGATCTTCCGAAAGGTTCTGATAACTCTCGATTTGGTGGAGTCACGACACAATTCGATCCGGCTTCCGAACAACTCGGCTCTGAACCCCGCAATCGCAGCACCACGACTCCTCTGGTTATCGACCGGCGTTGCACGGTCGACCTCGCCAAGAAGGCTAAATCCTTGCCTGCGAATCGAGAACACACGCAAGAACACAAAGGAATGCAACCAAATTGCAGATGAATGATTAATCTCACAAAGTTGGGGTCTCACAAACCGACGACGGCGGCGAAACTGTTATCAACAGAATAATCTAACTAAAACCCAAACCCTAACATAGGTGACGGCTACTGATTATAAAGCCTAAGGGACGTCCAAGGACCCCTATTCGCGTCCCTGGGGAGTGCCAACACGTTACAAGGCCCAAACGGCCCAAAAGACGGCGACACAGCGCCCTGACAGATTCTGGACGGTGACTTGTTTCGACGATTCCCGTTGATTCCGAATAGCTTTTGCCATGGGACCACTTGGGTTGGCTTCCTTATCAAATAAGCTTTCCATCTATACATGGATCATCGAAAACGGAGTCCGGATGCGTCCTGGGTGTCCATTTTATTGCAGACTGGTCCAGAAGGCCGAAGCAGACTCGAACTCGAATTGGACTAGGCCTCCGGCTTGGCTTGGACGTCATTGCTGGCCTATTAAGGTGGTGGCCAAGGAGGAGGACGTCCTTGGGCATCTCTTAGGTGTTCTCCATCTTCTTGGGGCGTGCTCCAACTTGGGTCTGGGTCCCAAGTGTGAATAACAAGCCCATGACGACGCCGTAACACCCGACAGAAATAGCGGCGGAATGTCTCAATGATTTCGAGGCATTGCCAATGTGATATTAAAGTCGGACCAGATCTATTTGAAAGATTATCAAATAAACTTTCCATCAAGTGCTCATTGACCTCAATCGCACTTCGGATGGATGAGTTCTGGCCTTCCCAATGAAGCACTATCGGGCTGCCGACGAACCGAAAGTTCAACTTTGATGGACTTGTACTTTGAGACACATTTGTACCTACATTCAAATAACGACATGTACATGTGGAACCAAGTGAATTGTACCCAAAATTACTATGCAAATATAGGAACGAGTGCACCTTATAATCAATGGTCGTATCTGTTGGTGTCATGTCCTCATCACGACAATGGCGGCCCTAGCAGCTAGCGACCTTGGAGCTGCCAGAGAGCGAGAGAGAAGGGAGCGAGAGTGTGCGCAGGCGAGTGGGAGATGGGAACCTCGGCCTTGGCCTCTCCCAGTGACCCAGGGCATAGCACATGCGGTAGTGAGTAGGGCACATGGTAGCAATGGTAGGCGCGCTCTGTGCATGACGGCCACGTCCTGGCCACGAGTCGCCCTTGGAGGCATATCCCCGAACAGGTGGCGGTCAGCGACGTGAGTAAGGTGGGCACTGGTTTGGGACATCTACAGGCCGATTTTGGACCTAGGCCAAGAAGCAAAGTTGGAGCCCAACTGATGCTTTACGACTTTCATTTAGGGGGCAAGGTCATTAGGGTCCCAGATTAGGAGATAATTAGCCCCAAAGTTGAAAATATAAGTGATTTGAAAGCAACGAGCAACAATCCAAATTGAGGGTCATAATGAAATGCAACTGGTGCCATCTTCTTATATGTTCTTCCCCATAATGTAAGCTCCAACTTTTACATTTGGACCTACTCAAGTTACTTAACCCATTTGGAGAACGTGGAATGCCAATCTAAGGACATAGGATTACATAAGGACTGGAAAATAGCAGCAACGTTCAAACATGGGTTCCTTATTTGACTAGGTTAGAAGCTGGACTAGGCCTTCAGACTTGAACAAAGTTTATAGTACACAACCGGAACTACAACTTCTATTAAATGATCAAGGTCTAGATCAGCTTGTGTTGCACGATACAAAGCTCCAAAGTGGGGGACCCGAAACTGAAACTCCATTATGACTTAACCAAATTTCTGAGATCCAAAATAGCACTGCATTGAATCTTGGGAACTCTATTTGACTAGGTTAGAGGCCAAACTAGCTCTTGACCATTAAACAAAATTTATTCTACATAAGATGAACTACAACTTTTCTTGAAGGTCAAACCTCCTAACTGGTACAGAAGTCAAACTTTCACTTTGGTCAAAGCAGCAACTTAATAAAGCCTAAACTAGGGTTTTAGGCCAATGGGGGCATTTGCTCAACATGAACCCTTCATGAATTTTGTTGTAGAGTTCATATAGAGTCATTTGGGAAAAGTTGCAAGGTTTGGTCAATGATAATTCCATTCGCTTAATGGTGCAATTCTAATAGGAATAGAACTTATCATTTCATGTGACTTTTTGATTCCAAACTCCATGAAACTTTTCCAGGGATCACTATAGATAGAGAGTGATGTGAGACACATGAAAGAAGTGACATCAACACTCACTTGCATTATCAGGCAGGAGCACCAAACATACACCCATTGAAACATAGAATAACAACGTATGTTGCATATGTGTCAAGGAGATGTTGCAAGCACATTCCATATATACATGTTGCACTAGCATGTCTCATATGTTTCACTAGTGCGTTACATGTGTTTCATGCTCACATATGAATGAATGATGCCTAAACTCATGCAATGCAAGTGCCAAGATGCAACTCTAACACCTAGGGTGTTACAACCCTCCCCCCTTAAAGGAAACATGTCCTGAGATTCAGAACAGAAGACTTTTAAGGGAGAGAGGCATGTTATCCCTTTTCCAATATTTGTGATAGCATTAGGCTACTAAACTTCAAGCATCATAGAGGCTAATTTGGTCAAGACACTTTCTGATACTTACTCTTCATGGTAAACTTTGTCTGAAGAATTTCCTTCATTGACTTTCATGAAGTATTGTTACTTTGGGAGAAATCCAAGACAACACTGCCTTGGGTACTCCAGTCTTAGTGTATGGAAAATGTTCTAGGACATAGATGAACTACTCACATCATCTATCTTTCTAGTGACTATAGGTTAAACCATACGAACTTTGCACTAGACTAAAATTTCTCAAAAGTATACTCGTTGAAATGACTCTATGTTCCCAAAGTTTGAAAAGCAGTCCTCTACCAAAATGGCTTGACCACTACCTTTAAAAGGGGTGAGATCATAGATGATGAACACCCTCATATGTTATATGATACTGACCAACCAATAGACAAAGTCTATGCTGATCATAACTGTTCAATCCTTCCGATATCAACTAATGCTCTTGGGTAAAAACACTTATAAGGTACCAAAGTATGTCATTATTGGAAAAATCATTACCAAAGAAAGATGTAGTGAGACCTTAAGGACAACAAAAGTTGTAAATATTCACTAAACCACAGGGAGTAGTCTACCACCAAGCGGTTGAGTAAAATTTTTCTTCGTGACTTAGTTGCACTGTAAGTTGAGTTGACTTGCAGCGTAGCAACTTTGTCAGGCCAACTTTTCACCTGGAGGCTTCCTCTTTAGGATCAAATAGCAGCTCTAGAATGGGAAATCTGTTGTTTGACACTTTTCAAATTGCTTTCGATGCACGATGGTATACATTGATCTGTAGAACACCAAGGCTGCTCATATATTGTTGACACGAGAAAGTAAAAGCAAATGAAAGAGTGTAAACTAGTATATTTGAGACCTCAAAAGGGCCATCCAACAGTAGATCTCAACCATGTTCCACACTGGGACGTCTATCACTATCATACCTTCTCATGCGAGTAATGAGCATAGTCACCGGAAAAATGGCAGATTTTGTACCCTTCGGTTTTCTGCTCATATCTCACAAAATACTGCTCCATTTTACACAAATTTTGGTAGGCATATAGATCCATAAGTCCCCTAACTACTGACCAACTTTTAGCTCAAATGGACACTATTTGGCTATCCCTACAATTCATTTGCCAAAACTGCTCTGCTCTGAATTTGCAGCAAACCAATCTGATCAAACATCTCTCAAATCTGATGTTTTACTCACCCAATTCTCAAACCAAATTAAGACATTGAAGTGTCCCAAGTAATAAATTAGATTATCAAGTTTGGGGTCAATCCAACCTTGCTTGAGTCACTAATTGTCTTCTTAAAGATAACCGGTTTAGTGGTACAAAATCCGGACAGATTGCTCTTCTGTTTCTTCGCTTCACACGTTGTGGTGTGTGTTTGCACTCTCTAATTCATCATATTGCAGTAGCAGCTTTTCTCTTTGAGAATGGAGGCTAAGGTTTACCCCATATGCTTTTTAGGAATTAACCTCAACCATTCATTTACCTACAAATCCGATGATGCACACGCTTTGAACTTGCGGGCTGCTTTTGCAAGGCAAAACGCATACTCTACCTGGAGGACATTCCTATAAGGATAAGGAACCATTTCTGAATATTTCTCAACACTTCATCCAATAAAGTTCTGAACAAAATCGTTTGTGGCACCCAAGGGCACAAGGATGCTAATTGAAACTAGGGCATGCTTTCTATAATTCTTTACTTTAGCTGATAGAACACCTTGCACTATCTGTGTGATTGTCCAAGATGGAATTTACCTGATCACAATGGCTCTGGAAGATAGAGTATCACTCAGGTTGTTAGCTAGTTGATTAACTTCTTGTTGGTTATTGCTCTGTAAGACATAGCCTTTGTAGCTACCAAGGAGTCGTTACCTAGCTAGAGATTAACCTTCTTATTGGTAACTAATCAGTTGTCTCTCAGCCCTAAAAGTTCCAAATCTTTACTCTTGACCACAACAACAGTGGCTGATGTAGACAGATGGCGGACATTGAAGTCTACAGATAAGGAGTCACACCAGAGATGATTGATTTTGATTGTATGGCCATTATGCATACAAAGGTTAATATTTGCATATGTGACGATTGATTCTTATTCAACGGATGACTTGTCCAACATTAAATGTTGTGTGTTCTTTTTATCCAATAGAGATGAGATACTTTGCTCCTTAGATGGTGGTCGTCAATACTGGAACAACTAAGTAGAGTCACTTGTCTACCACCTCTTGCAGTCTATTAATGTTTATGTTGGTGACCTATTCTTCAAAGGTTATCCTTTATGTATCTTCAAATGGAAGCTCTACTACTTTCGGTCTGAGATATGGATCTTACGACAAGATATGGGGAGATAACCAAGGAAAAGTTCACGTGAGAATAACACGTCGATGTTGTTCTGCAATGGATCATGACTAGAAACCACGATACCAGCACGTGCTGAGTAGCACAACCTTGTGGTCGTGGTCCACATGATGCCCTTGGTTTCATCGTGGCACCGTAGACCAATCATCACACCATTACTAGACACATCACCAATGAGAAATCCCATGCAACACAAATTTGGGAATATAGAATAAGCATAATACAATGGAGGGATAGCAAACAAAGGTAGTCACAAGGTTTAGAATCAATCAAGGAGGTGATCCATAGATCAAAACATGGCACAAGAGAACATAGTTCAATTGCCGAAGACAACGGAGCATGAGATATTTGCTTAAATCCACGCACACCTTGCGTCCACCAAGGTGATTACCAGATGAAAGATTAACAGGAGATTCGATCATGTTAAGCAACTACATGAGATCAAGACTGATAAACATCCCGAGACTTGGGAAGGTCGGGGATGGATTAAGCAACTTCAAGGAAAAAATCGATGTACCAATTGAAAATTGAGTTGATAAGGTACTACACAATTTGCAAGCACAAGACTCCAAGATCTAGCAATGAGATATAGCGTTGTACAAAACATCTGTAGGAGGGGTAGCTAGGAGGTCCAACATATAATTGGTTATGGGCCTTACAACTTGGCAGCAAACAACTATGGCCAAAAGGAGACGTTTGCGGAAATCTATCTTGGTTGATAGATCAAACATAGGTATTCATGTGCGGGTGCAAGACAACCATGGTATACGTGAATATTTAAGGGTCTAGGCTCAGGCTTACATATCAAGCAAAGGCATGGTGCACAAACATTCAAAGCAAGCAACCACATCTACAAGCTCAGGCTCCTAAGTGAAAGAACCTAATTGGAGATGACACCAAGAGATTGTTTCTCGTAACTCGAGTGTTGCTCTAAGATAAAGCTATTTGACACTCGTATACTCACCGAGGACAATGAGGTGACAACTATGGCACTAATTAGATAACAAGCATACATACAACATCACAGTCAAGCATTTGAGAGATTCAATCAAATTAGCTTAAGCAACCATTACTAAGCACCAGGCTCACCCATAACAAGCACTTATCTAAAGCAAGAACTAACTACAAGTTTAGCCCAAAACAAACGCTAGCTAATGTAGCCAACTTAGGATGTGCACAGAATCTAGACAGCAGCACAGTAGTTAATTGTTTTAACCATAACTGAGGTTGTAGACATCCCACCAAGGTGATCCTAGACTTTCTAGAAAGATTAGGAAGTTTTCCACACTTTTGTTATTCATACCCAAAAGCTAATTCATAGATTATCATGACCAAACATGCTAATGTTTCAGATCTGTACAAACATGGATAGAAAACTAACATAAACTTCATAATTACTTAACTGGAGTTCTAGGAACCTAATAAAAGTGATCCTTAACTTTATGTAAAGCTTATTAAGTGGTCTATAACTTTCTTATCATCATATTAAAATGATTCTACAGCTAACAAGGATAAACATAACAAAGAAGACACCTCTCCTAGATTTGGACAGATTCTGTCATTCCATTTTGCTAGCTCATAACTGGAGGTTTAGACGACCAAAATTAGTGCTATAAGACATATGGGAAAGCTTAGAAAAAGTAATACACCTCTTCTATTATCTCTAAGACATGATTCCATATGTACATTGGTCAAACAAACCAAACATTCAGATCTATTCATAGCATAAGCACAACCTAACAGTAAACTCCTAAAATTCATAACTCCCAAACCATAAGGCCTAGTGTCATGAAAGTTTAGGACAAGCTAGATAAATAAGTTAGCTACAACTTTGGTATTCTCCATAACTACAGAAAATCCCATTATGACCACAGAAGCATCACTATAACAGAAACCATTCTAGCAGCCAACGTTCAACAAGCAAAACAAAGCTTGCCTTTGTTCTACTTAACAAGAGAGCACACGAATATGTTATTCTAGTAGCTCTAAACATTGTTACCTTAGACCAACACCAATTTCATTCATTCATGAGAATCCATAATTACTTAAGTGAGGTCTAAAGCATTTGCAAACGCTTGTATGAACAACATATCCACCACTTGGCTAAACTAAAGGACATCTATAGGTTCAAGCATGTAACCACAACTATTTCTAGCAAGGCTAAGCACACACTTTTCTCAAGCACTTCCTATTCAAGCAACATGGAACAAGGCATTCTTGTCTAATTCCACACAGGGAAGATAGTGCATCACATCAATCACAAGTTACTTACTATAGAACAAGGGTGAGAGGAGTATAGTTATGCATAAAGCAACAATCATGAAGATGCATGCTTCATCCTATTCGTCCTCACAAGATTGCCCGCCTAAGATGACAATCACGTTCTATGTCGGTGGCATAACATGCACTCTCTCGAAATATAGCTAGTCGGTAGCTACATTCAACTTATGCATTCGTAGTTAGTGTACCTGCAGAAATTTTCATTGCAGCCCATACCCCATAAGATATATATAGCACACAATGAAAGCAGTAATTAAAATTCTAAGTACTCCCATATAGATATACCCCTATATATATACATGTAGCACCAAAACTACCCGAATCATCAATCACCCACAATTAAGTACCTTCATATATACATGTGTGTAAACAGTAAATAATCCAGTAACCAAAACTAGCTCTCCCCTAGACCGACGGTTGGACAGTCATGCTCTCACAACTCACACTTACCTGAGCGTAGGTGCGATGTTGCATAAAAGCAAACTAGCAACATATATGTCTATCTCATATATGAAGGCTACCTCAAATCTAACACACCGGATAGCATAGTGTGGGAGAGTCATCGCACATACATACCTTGGCCTAGGCGTAGATGCATAAATTAAAAACCCCCAAGTTAGTACTTATATATGCCACCTAATAATCCTTATATGGGCAATAAGGAAATTGACCACTAACATACTTAGGTTTAAAATTCAGATTTGACAAACCTATATATAGCTATAAGTTGATAAAACTAATTTTATAAAACAAAACCTTTGTTTTAAATACGCATATGACAAGTTTAATGTTGAATCTTGCTCCGAGGTCACAGAACCGTCCAAATTATAAGAGCACAAGTACAAAAACAATCACCGAAGTGATCAAATTTTCACACTTGAGCCCATATAACTCTGGTAGTCCAATGGAATCACGAGGGATTTCAAGCCAACCAACATACAAGCCAAGATCGTAGTGATTCAACATAACAAGCCACATGCTACATCCAATTCACAAGTAATTCAACATACATCAGATTTCAACATAGTTATTACAACTTAAGTTGAAAAGTAGCGGAAGCAAGGTAATTTGAAACTAACATTTCTCTCACTTCAAATACATGCCAGTACCAAGGTCGACTTCCAACAAAAGTATTAGAGACAAGATAACTCAGAAGGATCATGCCCATGATCACACTCCGCCTCTACGGCAGGAGCCATCCAACTCATGAAGTATCCATGATACGTCACAACCTGTAACAAGTGAGAATAAAACCCTGAGTACGAGAAGGTACTCAGCTCGACTTACCCATCAAAACCTGAAATAAAGTGACACCAAGGATCATGCAAGGCTGATATAAAGTGGGTTAGCTTGACAACATTTTGCAAAAAATCTTAATATAGATAAGTAATCATTAATGTTTAAGCATCAAGTTAATTATTATTAACCTGTCATCTATATTAGAACTTGTACTAGAGCACTCACTTGATTAGGAGCAAACAATATTAACCATAGTAGGTATAAATTGAGGCAACATTTAAATCATCATCCAATTAACCATCCATTCCATTTATTTGAATCTACGTTGCCGCTGCTCAAGTCAAGTGCTCACTAACCAGGAGCAACAGCGATTCGAATCGAATTCCTATCTAGCTGGAGGGGTATTTCTAACACAAACTGCGCAGGCCCCACGCCAAGGTCGCACAAGTCGCCTTTGGTACAATTCAAGAAAGCATGGGTTTTTTACTGATGCCGCATCCCCAAGGACAACACTCTGCTAGGTGATAGGGACTTTAACCCCCTTGGTCTCATGCTAGTGTCCCCAAGAATATCCTTACTTCCTCCAGAATGCGCACTTGACCCCTCGATTCCCGGCCTGAACTGTATTACTCGGCTACGCGGTCAGAACGACTTATCCGACCAGCCAAGTGTTAGACTACGTTCAACATGACTCAAGGACGTACAACAAATCAGTCCTCAAACGAATCAGATGAGGAAATAACCACACCCAAGACCTCCATGCCTTGTTGCTTCACTATCGTCATCCCGTCCGGTCTCATTTCATTTTATTAACACATGGTTCTTTTCCCACGATAGCAAGTATAACCAACTGCACCATATATAAGTGTCCCTAAAGCTCACAAGTGACAGGACATCACCGGACTTCTACCGCTTAAAGCAGGGTTAAGCAATTACTCGAACCTGAACCTCAATAGGATTCAAGGTATACTTTCTGGACAAGGATAGGATATATATATGCAGCAAGTGTTTTCATCCAACACCTATCACTTAATGCAACAATACATATAACAAATATACTCAATTGCATTTTTAGAAATTATGAGGCTTATAATGCTCCGGGGCTTGCCTGGGATCCAACACTAAGTGTTTGTCAGACACCACTTGCTGAGTACTTCCATCTTCGGGATAGTTCCACCAAACACCGTCTTCGGGTTTGGCTCGAACACCACATCCTTCATACGTTTCAGCTAGCATACCTAAATGAGGTGCAACAATGCATATGTATGAATGCATAGAAGTGCAATAAACAAAGTAATCATGCAAGCATAGCAAAGTTCACATAAGCACCTAGAGCTAATTAACTTAATCCTCACTATGGCATAACATAGAATACAACAAGCACATCAATCAAGACATAAGTCTCATAAGATCACAGGGTACCAACCTAAGTACCATCAAAGATATGAGTCACACTTCAACACACAAGCATGGCAAAGTGAATCAACGCACTAAAACGAGAATTTGCCACCTTCTGGACATCAGAACAGCAGCTGAGTAATTTAATTATAACTAGAGATCTACAACTCCAAATGATGTGAAACAAGATATTCTAGAAAGCTTATGAAATTGTATACAATTAATTTAATATCACCTAAGCCTGATTCCTAGTTTTACTATGTGGAAAAGATGAAACTACAGAATCTGGTCTGCTCCAAACAGAGAGCAACCAAATCTGGGATCTGACTTTAAACATCTATAACTCATAAACTACTTGTCCAAATGCCACCAAATTTTAACATAAGCTAGTTTAATGAGTTATCTACAACTTTGTTATAAACAACTTTCCCAGAAAACATCATTAACATGGGGTGATTTACATTGCCCCAGAGCTATCCAGAAACTAATAATTGCAAGAAATAATTATTAACATATATTGCAAACATATAATTGGACAAAAAAAACTTCACTAACATGTCACACCTGACTAATGAACACCGAAAACATCGTGTCACCATCTAAATAAATTCTTCAGAGGCATTTCTTAATTTATTTAGATGTCTAGGTGATTTAATGAACATATACCAAAAGTGCACCATAAATTCTACCAAAATTACAGTGGCCTACATATGCTCCCAATAGTCTACTTCACAAATTTCAGATCATTTGCATGAGTAAAACAATCTTTATGAAAAAGACAAGTAGCTTAAGCTAAATAACCTTAGAGAGCATGTTAAACCTATATCTCACTCATCCGACATCCAAAGCTCATGAAATTTTAAGAACAATTCTCATATTACCTCAAGAGACTACCACAAAAATTTCACCTAAATTGGAGCAACACAACTCAAGATATAAAAATGACAAGCAAAATAATGTAGATTTTCTTATTTATCAAGGTCAAATCAACACTTTAAGAAAACAGTGAACAACTAGTATGTTTAATATTTTTCCTAGCAAGTAAATGTCATCATGAAATGAACAAAACAAGAATCACTATTTTTAGAGTTCTAAAACTCAATATATGGCTCTGGTCAATTTGTAAGCATTTTTGTTGTACTTTTCAAGGTTGAATAAAAACACCAGAAAACTTCTACAAACATATAATATATCATGACTCTAATGCAAAGAACTTTTCTCAAGGTTTCCAAAAAGTCCACATTTGCTATTTTTGGAATTTCCTAGCATGAGATATGGATTTTCAAAAATCAACACAAAATCTGAAATTCAAAAGACAAATAAACCAAACTCTAACTTAAATGCTAGATGCACTCGAACCAGTACCCAACTGCACCACTATTTACGCTAACATGCGGGACCCGCTGCCCAGATGGGCCGCTTGTCATCCGAAGAGAGAGACACACATAGGTTCTTCCCTTCTTCTTCACTCGAACACAGGAAGGAGGGGAGCTTCGCTGGCCGACTGCTCCCGGCCAGTGGGTAGCCGGTGGCGGCGGAGGAGGGGCAATGTGGCAACCTGGGTTAGTGCGCATGCGCCGGTGTCCTCGGTGCAGCACAGAGCGACTTGAGGTGGCTCAGCCTCCCGAGACCGCGGCTCGGTGGCGAGCGCGTGTGGCGGCCATGGAGCAACTCTGGCGGCGAGCGGCTGCAGCGACAAAGGAGGAGCATCACGGGTCCACACAAAACTCAATGGTTGCCCTAGCTCGGCCACTGGTTGCTCGTGGCGCACTGACCGCGTGCGACCGTGGTACTGGTGGCCATGGCAACATGACGGCGGTGTTGTGGCATGCTGGACGGCCGGGAAAGGAGCGCCGGAGGGTCGGTCCCAGCTAGGGATGGTGGTGGTATGCTCGATTGGGATAGAAAGAGAGTGCAGCAGCAGTTGGGGGCGAAGCTCCACTGCACGACAGGCGGCTAGCGACCTTGGAGTGGCCAGAGTGCGAGGGAGAAGGGAGCGAGAGCATGCAACGGCGAGTGGGAGATGGGGAGCTCGGCCTTGGCCTCTCCCAGTGACCCAGGGCGCAGCACACGCGGCAGCAGTGGTGGGCGCGCTCTGTGCATGATGGCGACGTCCTGGCCACGAGTCGCCCTTGGAGGCATATCCCCAAATAGGTGGCGGTCAGCGATGTGAGTAACGTGGGCGCTGGTTTGGGCCATCTATGGGCCGATTTTGGACCTAGGCCAAGAAGCAAAGTTAGAGCCCAGATGATGCTTTACGACTTCCATTTAGGGGGCAAGGTCATTAGTGTCCCAGATTAGGAGATAATTAGCCCCAAAGTTGACAATGTCAGCGATTTGAAAGCAACGAGCAACAATCCAAATTGAGGGTCAAAATGAAATGCAACTGGTGCCATCTTCTTATATGTTCTTCCCCATCATGTAAGCTCCAACTTTTACATTTGGACCTACTCAAGTTACTTAACCCATTTGGAGAACGTGAAATGCCAATCTAAGGACATAGGATTACTTAAGGACTGGAAAACAGCAGCAACATTCAAACTTGGGTTCCTTATTTGACTAGGTTAGAAGCTGGACTAGGCCTTGAGGCTTGAACAAAGTTTGTAGTACACAACCTGAACTATAACTTCTATTAAATGATCAAGGTCTAGATCAGCTTGTGTTGCAAGATACAAAGCTCCAAAGTGGAGTACCCGAAACTGAAACTCCATTATGACAACCAAATTTCTGAGATCCAAAACAGCACTGCATTGAAATCTTGGGAGCTCTATTTGACTAGGATAGAAGCCAAACTAGCTCTTGACTATTAAACAAAGTTTGTTCTACATAAGATGAACTACAACTTTTGCTTCAGGTCAAACCTTCTAACTAGTATAGAAGTCAAACTTTCACTTTGGTCAAAGCAATAACTTAATAAAGCCTAAACTAGGGTTTTAAGCCAATTGGGGCATTTTCTTGGCATTTGCTCAACATTAACCCTTCATGACTTTTGTTATAGAGTTCATATAAAGTCATTTGGGCAAAGTTGCAAAGTTTGTTCAATGATCTATAATTCTATTCGCTTAATGGTGCAATTCCAATAGGAATAGAACTTATCATTTCATGTGACTTTTTGATTCCAAACTCCATGAAACTTTTCCAGGGATCACTATAGATAGAGAGTGATGTGAGACACATGAAAGAAGTGACATCAACACTCACTTGCATTATTTGGTAGGAGCACCAAACATACACACATTGAAACATAGAATAACAAGGTATGTTGCGTATGTTTCAAGGAGATGTTGGAAGCACATTCCATATATACATGTTTCACATGTTGCACTAGCAAGTCTCATATGTTACACTAGTGCATTACATGTGTTTCAAAATCACATATGAACGAATGATGCCTAAACTCATGCAATGCAAGTGCTAAGATGCAACTCTAACACCTAGAGTGTTATAGTAGTTATCCATATTTACTTTTCATATTGCTTATTTACTTTTTCACACTTGCATTAGAAAATAAAAATTCTCATCACAACATTATATAAATTCAGGCCCCATGTGAATAATTTTTACGAAGTGTAAAAACTTGTAAGGAATATTTATCGTGTAGGCATAAAAATTTAAAATACCAAACATTTATCTTCTTATATTTCATAGTATCATATAAAGTATTTTTGCATAGCATATACATGTGTATATGGTAGAAATACGGGAGACACATGAGACCCACTCAACCACCTCTCATCACATCTATCCACTGTTCGCCTGAACAACCATTTAGTCCATTTAAACACCGTTTAAACGGTAAACATAAGTCAGCCGTGTTGTTTAGGCCCTAAACGGTGAATTAAACGGTTGGGTCGTTTAAACCCGTTTAAACCGTTCAATCCCGTCTAAACGGTCTAAACAAAATCAGATTAAACGTGATTAAATGAGCTAAACAACCATTTAATCCATAATTAAGTGAATTAAAGGACTACGTCTATCACAATCAACATGAAACTAATTAACATTGTAATTATATGAAGTGTTGTGGGATTTAGATTTCTTTCAACAAGATTATTTGGTAGAATATTTGATTTTTACATGTGTAAATATGTATGGGTTCTAGCAAATTTTATTTTTACCTACTTAAATATGTATATTTTATTGTTATTGTACAAAACTATTTAGGCCATTTAACTCCGTTTAAACATCGTTTAAGCGATCTAAACGCTAAACGAAGGGTGACCGTCTGTTTACCGTTTAGCGTTTAGGAAAACATTGCATCTATCACCTCCATTTCTACCTCCATCTCCACTCAACCACCACTATCATCTCCATCATCTCTCCACCAGCCATTCTGGTTGTATCTCCACCGAAAGAAGCATGCAAGGAGCAGATATTTTGCTTAACCATGAAGCAAGAGAGCATCAGGAAAATAGGGAGGCCATTTTGCCACAAAGTGGGGCTAGCCGGCCCCACCACTTGGCCGGCCGACCTGCTGCTCTCTCGACTATAAATAGCCACCCTCCTGGCTGCTTCACTCATCAATCTCCACTACAAAACCAACTCCCAAGTTCAAAATTTCACTTCTCAATTTTGTAGTTTGAAATTTCACTTAATAGAAGTGATTTTTGAAGTAGGAAAGGGTGAGAAAGTTTGAGAGTGAAAGTGCTGCTAAAATTTGAGTGAAGGCTGAGAGAGAGTAAGGAGGAAAGTGTTGTTAAAATTGAGAGGAAAAATCAATAGAATTAAGGGGGAAAGTTTTGCCAAAATCTTGATTAGAAAGTCCATTAGGCAACCTCAAATGACTAACCCTCAAATGACTGACTCCTGGATGGCTAACTACTGACTTTTTATTTTCCTAATCCGTTCCACGAGTTGTGTTGTCTTTTGTTTATTTTTGCAGGAAGATGAGAAAGTTAGTAGGCAAACTCAAGCGTGCAGCATCATTCCGTTCGACGAGAAGCTCTTCTTCCAGAGGAAGCGCCGACATGCAAATCGATGTTCCATCTCCCGCTGTCGGAGTGCCATCTAGGTCATCATCCGCTGAGAACATTCTCTTGGAGGAGAAGCACCTAAAGTTCCGGGACAAGATGGAGAAGGACATCTACAAGCAGCTGAAGACTCACAGGTTCATCCTCTCTCCCGCCTATGATCCAGCTCTACTGTAAGCAACAAGTATGAACACTGAATTTGGCACCATTTTTAAGACTATCGGATGGGAGGATGCTTGGGAGATTAATGAGCTAGGGTCTAAGCTTTTGATGTTAGAATTTTTATGCACCCTACAGCCCACAGAATCTGAGGTTTCATTTAGACTTTTTGGCAAAGATTTTTCTGTTCCTTAGAAGAATTTTAGTGAGCTTCTAGGATTCCATGCTCAGTGCTTAATTGATGCAGACACTGCTCTACAAGACTTTGATAGGATGAAATTTTGGAGAGAAATATCTAAAGAACTTACTTGTTTCTATCCTTGAACAAATGAAATTCATCACCCTACTTTGCATTTTATGCATAAATGGCTTGGATTTACTTTATTTCCTAGAAATGATTTTCGCACAATAATGAATGATGAACTTAAGCTGCTCTATGCCATGGTTAAGAGAAGGAAGGTTTCACCTATCAAATTTATGATGAAATAATGGAAAGAAATTCCTAAACTTAAGGGAGATGTTGGGTGTACTTTGGTTACCCACATAGCCAAAAATTTGGGTCGTTTGAATAATGCTTCTGTTGCTTACATCGATGACATTCCCCGTTGGTTTATTGATTATGAATATTTTGTCCAAGCTCACATGCTGAAGAAGAAAAAGGATGGGAAACTTATCATGATGTATGTGGATTATACAAATGAAATCTCGTTACCAGAACAAAATCTTAGTCTGTATACGGTGTAGTCTTTTGTCTTTGATTTACAGGTGAAGGAGGCAGCGCCTTGCCGGTTCGCTTCTGTGAGATTCACGCGTAACCCACAACCCAAATACCATGGTGATGATCCGATTCTAGAGGGACCGGCCTTCACCAGCTATGCTGGCTAGGACCAGCCGGGATCTTCCTGCATGCACTAGCCTGAGCATGCTGGTTGGGAATCTTTCTACATGCACTAGCCTGAGCATGCTGATTGGAAGCAGCCCGCTCCTCAGCATGCTAAGAGCTCCTGGCATCAGGGCTAAGTGCACAATGGCAAGATGGCAACTTTGACTACTATCAATAACAGCCATATGAAGAAGTCTCCAGCAGCCATCAGGGAAGACGTATGTCCTTCTCTGCTAATGGTTCCCATGACCAGCCCATGGCCTATCATGAGCAGCAGATGGAGCGCCCCCGCCTCGACACCAGGTTGACAACTATCGAAGAGACGCAGCAAGACAATCAAAACCAGCTACACCAACACTCCCATTGGCAAGCAGAAATGGGAGAACACATTACTAGCATCCAACAGCACCAAGAGTAGGAGAACAAGAATTGACACTACTTATTCCAGGTTCTCAATATCGACCCACCATTCTGATCGACCAACCACAGCAACACCTAGCTTGGGGGAGGAGTCCCCATTTACCACAGGTATGTTTTCTTTTATTTTCTAGTATTTATTTCTTTATTTTCACACTTGTTATATATTTTTATTAAAAAATGCCTAAACCAAAAACAAAATAAAAATTTGTCTTAGTCTTTTATATATTAGTAGCTGTGATCTAAAAAATTTGAAAACCAAATAAAAAGAGTGCGCATATTGTTGGCTTTAAGTTTGCTTTAAAATTTTGTTTTTAAGGGCCAATAAATAAAAAGAACTTGAAGAAGATAATTCATGATGGAAATGATGAATAGTTGCTCTGTTATAATTCCTTTCAAGTACCTAGTTTTTAGTCTTGAATTCTCCTGAGTTTTGGATATAACTATTTTGACATGAGAATTTGATCTGAACTTGAAACTCATGGGTAGCAATGCTTGATCTAAAGTCTAGGTAAATGATAGACATGATATGAGAAGGTCTGAGCTGCTATTTATCTTGTTCTAAGTGATACAGTTCTAGAGATTTCTTTTGAAAACATAAAAATACCACATGTTGAGTTCCTGTATGACAAAGCTTGAATTCCTACCAGAGCCAAACATGATATTTAGGCTAGGAAAACTTTCACTCATATATGTTACTTGTTTTACAATGAGTTTTGTCAAGCTTTGTTGACCCTTATGAGAGGTTTGTCATGCTTTTAAAATCAAGATCACGTACACACCACCCATATATGCACTACTCCTACACTAGGGTAGGCGCAAAAACATGCTTTCCATCTGGATCCACCTAGAAATGTTTTACTCCTACACTAGGAGAAAACACCAAAAATATTCTTGATAGGTTCCATCCACCAAATAAAATGCTCCAAATTCTTGTTATTATCTCTCAAAAGTTTTTTTGCAGAGAAGAGGCATGGGCTATGCAAAAATTATTCATAAAAAATAGAAGAAGCAAAAAGAGAATTAAAAAGTAGACAAGTGTCCGAGATATTTAAAACAATGGGTACTTAGATGCCAGCCTGAAAAAAAGAGATGAATAAGATAGCCCATGTTTTCTTGCAAATATTTTCCAAGTGTAGAAAGAGATAAATTTTCAAGGAGCATCGTAGAATTCGGCTAGCCACCACATATATCCACCACAAATTCCACACACATGCACATCTTGATTTGATAATATGACTCAACTCTCTTTGCATCCGTTGTTTGACTTTACAATATATGTACTGTAAGTATGCTCTTTCATGTTATCACCATTCCTATGAGCTACACATAAGCATTAGTTGTAGCAAGAAAGGCATAACATCACTATTGCCTTGGCGAGGATCCACAAGTACCACATGTTTTGAGAGACTTGAGAGTGTCATATAATGGAATGTCTGAGTTTTATATTAAAAACATGCAAAAACTTTGGAATAATGGTTGAACAAAGAACTTCATACATAGTGCTTGACTTGATCGTTCTGTCTTTCAATTGCCCAAGACTCAAGTGAAGGATACAAGCCCCATGGTTGAAGGTAATATGGGTAAGTTTGGACGTCAGAACAGTTTGTTCTAATCCGGAGGAGAATTCTTGTTTGAACGCAAGTGTACTTTTGAGGAGTTGCTTCAATGTTTTTAAAAATCCTAAAACTCCTGATCCATTACAAAAGTTTGGCATTGCTTAGGATTATTATCTCTGGTATACGCATTCTACACATATCATTGCCCTGCACATCTTGATTTGATAATATTTGAGTATCTAATTTTATCTCTGGATTATTATCATTGCCCTACACATATCATTTATATATCATCTGGCTTACCCCTATGTTAGAGTAAGTGTTTAGTCAATGATCTCATCATAAGTATCATGTTTATCAATAACTCTAGGCACCGATCTGTTGGCGGTCACTTTCGATCGAATCCGACTGCCAAATAAAGTCCAAAATAGGAGAAATAAATAATCTTTTGACATATATGCCATTAATATTGACATAGTTCCACTTGTATTGGAGAAATCATATTTTGCAAGACAAGTATTTGAATACAAGTGGAAAATAAGCAAAAGGCGCAAAACTAGAAACTGTAATGCAGATTCTACAACAAGGAACCAAGCAAAAGCTAATTCTAGGCCAGGCACCGACATGGACAAGGTCTAGGCCACCCAACAACCGACCACGCGAAGCCCGTCACAAGGCGGGCGCACCTTGGGAGCGGCCGCACCACCGCTGCCACCTCTCAGGTCCACACTCCTCTAGCAGTTGCATGCCGCCATGCATAAGCGGTTCCTGGTGGTTTTCAATTTTACCAGTGTTGAAACCGACCACTTAGGACTATAAGTAGAGGGATAGTCTCACCTTTCAAGACACACATCATTTGGAGCCTCCACCTCACTTCCCTACACTTGCAATCTTTTAGCTTTTAGTAGTAGTTTTGTGAGCTAGCAAAGCTATCAAGGAGTGCTTGGCTCCTTGGAAGAAGAGTGACATCTTGGTATGAATCTTATAAAGAATTCTTCCATAGTCATGTTTTCTTACTTACAATATAGCAACGCATATGAACTAGACTATAGTTCTCATGTTATAATCATGATATATGAACTAGCATATAGTTTGTATATTGTGATCTTGACATGTAGAACTTTATGCTTAATCATTCATATAACTTATATGAGTAGAACTAGAGCTAAGCTAAGGTGGCGGTTCATCATGCCTTCAGTTGCGCCTATCCGTAGGGTCAGGGATCCGGGGCAACTTGGCTAGTTTCTATGTACGCAAGCATAGTGCTTGGGTATGGAGAAACAGGTGAATAATTTCCTACTCTCCGATTGAGGGGTAGGTGATAGGTGGTGATAGCCCTATCCGTCCCTTGTAATCCCCCATGTTCGGGTAGGGTGTAGGAGTCTAAATTGTCATACAAGATTGCTAGCAGACTAGTACTTGGTGGCCTCCTGACCTATCTTATGCTTAGTTCTAGCTCTAACCATGTAATTTGTATGATCATCACTTGTTCTTTGCACAGCTATATTAGAACATGCCGGCTCCACGTAGAAACATTCTTTTATTCTTTGTTTTCATTTTATCCTTGAGGTTGGCTCAGATGTGTGTCCACTATCCTTGAAATACAGTTTTTACCCCTATCATGAATTGTGGTCCACAATGCAAGTATGTAATCTTGTTCATGCTCATGCTAGACTCTTATACCTTGTCCTCCTTTAGGGAAATATAAATTATGATACCCTGAATACTTTCGAGTGAAATGCTACAATGATAGATCTAATCATTTTCATCATTCCATAATTTTGCTAGATAGAACATAGTATGAGCAGCTCACACAAAAATTTTCATGATTTTATCGTCTCTAATTATTTTTCTATGAATTAATTAAGAAGCAGCACATTTTAACATTTAGGAAAAATATGAAAAGGTTTTTCCTAAGCTCAGCCCATGACACCCTTCGTTCAGCCCACCCTGGCCCAGTGACGCTGGCGGCCCGATCTACTTCTCCTCTTCCCTTTCCTTTCAGCTGGCCCAAGTCGGCCCAGACCGAGGCCAAAGCCAAAGGTCGATTTGTCCCGAGCCTTCTCTTCCCTCCTCTGCTCCCGCCACCGCGTGCGACGGCGATGGCCCGGCCGGCTGGAGCTCGCCACCGGCGAGCTCCCCTGTGAACCCAAGGATGCGGCATGACTCACCTCGCTAGACCACACTCTCCATTACCCCTTTTCTTCCCCTCCTGGCCTATGGTGAGCATGGCCACTGCTTCGGCGGCTCGGCAACTTTGGTGACATTGACGGTGCATGCCGATGACTTCTCTGACAAAACAGAAGCTCCCAACTCCTTCCACTCTACCTCAAGACCCTATTCTAAGAGATGAGAAATGAAAGAAAGCATGGGTACCACCTATCAATGGTCATAGTGGTTTGGCGGAACTCTAGGAAGATGACGATGTCGCACGGCTAGCTCAAGCAGTGGGATGCGGCTCTGGTGGGCTTGATCGGGACACAGAGCGGTGGTGGATGTGGTGGTGAGACGAATTTGAAAAAGGTGAAGTGAGGGGGATGAATTTGAGCTCGAGCTCCTCACGACGGCGATGGCGTTGAGAGGAAGGAAGGAAATGGAGGGAGTGCTCTGGTGCTAAGTAGAAGGAGGGAGGGGTCGTGGGAACCTTCAGGGCATCTAGCTCCAACTTCCCAGAGTGACGACGAGTAGCTGCGTGGCTTCACATGGTGAAGTGGTGGACCGAAGCGGTGGCTGCCGGTGAGGCAGGCAGAGAAGCAAGTCACCTAGCGTCACTGTAGTAGCCTGACCGAAGATGTTCACCCTCAAATTGCTCTTGATTCTTTTAAGTAACTTGCAAACCTTCCAATGTAAAAGTTGTTCACTGATCTTTGATCTCCACCTTTTGCTTATAGGCACAAGCTCCAAATCTTGCTGGTTAGAGAGATATAGGGTAAGGAAAAGAGGTACAAGGAAACTATTTTGACTAGAATCCAAAGTCAATTTCAGAACTGACTGAAACCCTCTCCTTCCTCCTCCTTCTCCAAAAACCACACAGTAACTCAAGAATCTCCAATAATAAAAGTTATTCCCCTTGATGCCTTCTCCATCTTTGCTTTAAGGACCAAGCTCCAAAATTGCTTGGATGAAGAGATGCAAGGAGTGGAACAGAGGTACATGGAAAGAGTATACACTAAAACATAATGTTTCAGTCTAGTGTTTCAAAAACAGTTTTGTTTAGATAGATTGGTGAATTATTTAGTGAATAACTAACAAGCCAACATCCCAACCATTAGCTCTATTATATAGTACAAAGTGTGTACTAAGAAATGGTGCCAATGATTAAGCAAGTTTATTTATGAAATTCTTTTTAATTAAATCTCCAATAATGAACTTAATGTTGGAATACAACACTTAGCCAATCAAACCAAGTGTTAAGCTCCAATATCACTTTCACTTTTGGAGACACAAATTTTAAGGGTTTATGCTTGAACTCATGCCCCACAAACAATGTTTTCCTAAACGCTAAACGGTAAACAGTCGGTCACCCACCGTTTAGCTATTATTCGGGCTAAACAGTTCATTAAACGGGCTAAACGGACAATTAAACGGGGTAAACAGACGATTAAACGGAAACAAAGCATCACTGTGTAGCGTTTACACGGTGTTTAAACGGGCTAAACGGCCGTTTAGGCGAACAGTGCCCACAAATGATCCCAATGTAAAGCACACACCTTACTTTACAAAGCCATTAGGGTATAATTTCAAGCATTTTAATGAAATTTGGAAATATAAGGTCACCAAGTGCCTTAAGAGAAATTTGTGGTTCTTGCTCACTACACCAAGCATATGCATGACTTCACCAAGTAATTCTCATTCTTTTTAGTGGGTGCAACACAAGGTCAGCTAAATGACATGCTTAACATGCAATCATGATGACATGGCAAGTTTTTGTAGTGCTTAACACCAGGGTTGTTACAAAATCCAACCGCTAAATAAAGTCCAAAACAGGAGAAATAAACAATCTTTTGACATATATGCCTTTACTATTGACATAGTTCCACTTGTATTGGAGAAATCATGTTTTGCAGGACAAGTATTTGAATACAAGTGGAAAATAAGCAAAAGGTGCAAAACCAGAAACCGTAATGTAGATTCTATAACATGGAACCAAGCAAAAGCCCAACCAAAAGCCAATTTTGGGCCAAGCACCAATGTGGACAAGGTCTAGGCCCACCCAGGAACTGACCACATGAAGGCGGTCATGAGACGAGCCCACTAGGGTGTGGGCGCACCCTGGGTGTAGCCGTATCACCGCCGCCGCCTCTCAGACCATGCTCCTCTAGCGGTTGCATGCCACCATGCATAGGTAGTTCCCGGTGGTTTCCAACTTTACCAGCACCAAAACTGACCACTTAGGACTATAAGTAGTGGGGTAGTCTCACCTTTCAAGACACACATCATTTGGAGCCTCCACCTCACTTCCCTACTCTTGTAATCTTTTAGCTTTTAGTAGTAGTTTTGTGAGCTAGCAAAGCTATCAAGGAGGGCTTCGCTCCTTGGAAGAAGAATGACATCTTGGTATGAATATTATAAAGAATTTTTTCCATTTTCTTACTCACAATATAGCAATGCATATGAACTAGACTATAGTTCTCATGTTATAATCATGATATATGAACTAGCATACAATTTGTATATTGTGATCTTGACATGTAGAACTTTATGCTTAATCATTCATATAACTTATATGAGTGGAATTAGAGCTAAGTTGAGGTGGCGGATCATCGTGCCTTCAGGTGTGCCCAAGTTCTTTACCTGTTGATCCGTAGGGTCAGGGACCCAGGGTAATTTGGGTAGTTTCTGTGTATGCAAGCATAGTGCTTGGGTATGAAGAAACAGGTGAATACATTTCCTACTGTCTAGTTGAGGGGTAGGCAGTAGGTGGTGATAGCCTTGTTCGTCCCTTGTAATCCCCACATTCGAGTAGGGTGTAGGAGTCTAAATTGTCACACGAGGTTGCTGGTAGATCAGTACTCGGTGGCCTCCCGACCTATCTTATGCTCAGTTCTATCTCTAACCATGTAATTTGTATGATCGTCTCTTGTTCTTTGCATGGCTATATTAGAACATGTCGGCTCCATGTAGAAACATTCTTTTATTCTCTGTTTTTCCTTTATCCTTGAGGTTGGCTCAGATGTGTGTCCACTATCCTTGAAATATTGTTTTTACCCCTATCATGAATTATGGTCTGCTATGCAAGTATATAATCTTGTTCATGCTCATGCTAGACTCTTATACTTTGCCCTCCTTTGGAAAAATATAAATAACGATACCCTAAATACGTCCGGGTGAAATACTACAACGATATATCTATGTGCTTGCGAATATATTCTATAATCATTAAGAACTATCATAGTTGGTGTTTCTTGGTGGCATCACTAAGGTTAACTCAATCTTAGTGATAGTGCTAAGAAATACCAATAGGCATTTCTAGCGCCATTGCCGAGGATGGACTTAAAACCTCCTCACTTGGTGACTGCGTTAAGAAATGCCAACATGCTCCTCCCTGTGGTAAAATATAAATAATGATACTTAGAATACTCCCGGGTGAAGTGCTACAATGATATATCTGTGCGCTTGCAGAATTCTTCATATATATATTCTTCCTAAATTACAAGTGTCATTAATAAATACCAACACTGGCGCAGCAACAATAATCACATCTCCCTCAGGAAAAAAATGAGATACGTCGCAAGGCTTGAGTTTCAATGTACCAACGATATTGCAGAATATGAAGCTGTTTTGCTTGGACTTCGAAAAGCAAGAGCAATGGGAATCCAAAGGCTAATAATCAAAACAGATTCACATGTCATTATAGGCCATATAGAAAAAGATTACAAAGAAAGAGACCGAGAGCTGGCAAAATATCTACAATTCTTGTGAGATCAAGAAAAATACTTCAAAGGCTTTACAATAAAAAAAATATTTCAAGGATAGATATCTTAGATGCTAATGAAATAGCAAAATCAACAGTGCCTAAAAATCAAATTTACCTCAAGATGTCATTTTCCAAATCCTAACCCAAGCTTCAATCAAGACAAAACAAGAATCCCCAAGGGAAATTCCTGTGATACAAAGTGAAGACTAGAGAGCACAAATCATGGTTTACATTCGCAGTTATTATGAACCAGAAAATAAGGTCAACGAAGTCAAAATGAAACATAGATCAAGAAACTACAAAAATCATTGACAATCAATTATACAAACAAGGAATTTGTGAACCACTTCTCAATATATATATTAGTAGAGAAGGGAAGGAGATTGCTATCAGAAATACACGAAGGCATCTGTGGCACTCATCCAAGAGCAATGGCCATGGCAGGAAAAGTATTTCGACAAGGATTTTATTGGCGATCAGCACAAAGTGAAAGCAAAGACATAATCAAGTCTTTCCACAACTGTCAAATTTCCACAAGCAAGATAAGAGCCCCTGCAATAAATTTATAAACAATGGAACCAACTTGCCCACTAGCAAGATGGGGAATTGATATAATAGGCAAATTGCCTCTAGCTCAAGGAAATTATCAATAGGCTATTGTTGCACTGGAGTATTTCACAAAGTGGATCGAAGCCAAGCCAATAACAAATATGTCATCTTTCAAGATGAAGAAATTTTATGGCAAAACATCATATGTTGATTTAGAGTTCCAAGGCACATCACTATAGACAATGGGACTCAATTTGATAGCGAAGACTTTAGAACTTACTGCCAAGCTGTGGGAATCCAACTTTGCTTTGCCTCAGTAAGACACCCACAATCAAATGCTGTAGTTGAAAGAGCAAATAGAATTATATGAACTAGAATTTAAAAATGCCTAGTGGGGCTTCCAAAAGGGAAATGGGTCGATGAATTACCAAAACTTGTTTGGGCTCACAACATAACTGTATCAAGATCAACAAACTTCACACTATTCAAGCTATTATATGGAGAAC
The DNA here is from genome assembly GCA_022457205.1 of Saccharum spontaneum. Taxonomy (NCBI): domain Eukaryota; kingdom Viridiplantae; phylum Streptophyta; class Magnoliopsida; order Poales; family Poaceae; genus Saccharum; species Saccharum spontaneum. The sequence goes on along the minus strand of CM039608.1, from coordinate 26,160,249 downwards.
AAGCAATGACACTTGAAGAAATAAAGTTTGAAGGACCAAGAACCAATGTGCAAATCATCAAAGAAGAAGGGCAAAGAACAAGCAAAGACTTGCTTGAAGAAGAAAGGATGAAAGCAATCCAAAATCTAGAGGAATATCAAAAAGAAACAAAGAGTTGGTACAACAATAAAGTAAAGCCAAGACAACTATCATCGGGATACTTTGTTCTGAAAAGGAAAAGAAACAAAGAAATAGTTGGAAAGTTTCAACAAAAATGGGAAGGGCCCTATCTTATCACAAGAACAAACAAGTTGGGATCATTTCACTTGGCAGATATGAACGAAAAAGAAATTGACCACACTTGGAACATTGAAGCACTGCGAAGATACTATCCTTAGATTCCTAATATTTACTTTAGAAGTAGCATAGTACTTTTTTCATTGCAAATTTCAAATTCAAATGTAAATGAGCTGCACTCTTTTTCCACTCAGGGGAAGCTCTACACAAGGTGAGTGGTCTTTTAACGAGGCAGTCTCTATTGTAAGCTCTCATGAAATATAAATGAGATAGTTTTCCCCAAAGTCTTGAGCATAAGAAAAGTAATAAGCTGAAGAGTATACCTAAATTATACTCAAATATCAGCCATAAAAACTAAAATAGTAGCATCGCCTTTTTGAGAAAGCAAAAATTAATTCTAACCTATCCAAACAAATGTTATCTTCACTTTTAGTTTTCTTAAGATGTAGATAAGGCCCGATCTTCTGATAGGTATGATAGCGTCGATTGATGGAGACTCGACGTTCACGATCTAGGCTTCGAACCAAGACTGATTCGGACCCCCGCAACTGTTACACCACAGCTCCGTTGGTTATCAACCACTCGAACGCGATTGACCTCGCCGAGAAGGCTTTCCTGCAAGCGAATCGAGAACACGAGCAAGAACAGGTAAAATGCAATCTAAAATTGCAAATAAATATGAGGCTCACAAAGTTGTGGTCTCACAAACCGACGGCGGCGGTGAAACTGTTATCAACAAAATAATCTAAGCAAAATCCAATCCTAACGTAGGCAGTGACTACTGATTATATAGCCTAAGGAGCGCCGACATGATACAAGGCCCAAACGGCCCAAAAGACGGTGACACAGCGCCCTGATAGATTCTGGATGGTGACTTTTTTTGACGATTCCTGTTGATTCCGAACAGATTTTGACGTAGGACCACTTGGGTTGGCTTCCTTATCAAATAAGCTTTCCATCCATATATGGATCATCGAAAACAGAGTCTGGACGCGTCCTGGGTGACCAGTTCAAGGCATATTGGTCCTGGATTCCAAGGTGGACTCGAACTTGATTTGGGCCTCCACCTTGGTGACTCGAACCGGATAAGCTTTGGGCCTCCTTCTCGATGTGGATGCCATTGCTGATCTCCTTTGCCTCCATGTAATTCGCCAAGCATGTTCATATGCGTAGAGGCCATGTCCTCATCATCCTCCCCTTCTTGATGAAAAGTCGTCCTCGGCGTCGATGTTGCTTGAAGTTCATTTTGCACAACATGAAGACAAACGAGGTTGCCAAAATATTTGGAATTGACATTGTTGGGAGAAAGAATATGACCACAAGTTTTGGTTTGCAGCACGCCTTCTCCAACAAACATGTAATTTCCTCGATTAAAATGCACACGATCTTTGTCAATACTATCCTGCAAAAGATTAGTACTAACAAGAATCATATGCTCCCCTTCTTTGGATTCCACTTGGGATTGTAAAGCAAAACTAGAGGAATATGGCATGACAACATTGTTGATTTTGTAGTCCTCTAATTGATCATTATTTTGCACAACAAAAGAAGAATTCAGATTTATACAAATGTAAACTCGTTGTACCATATATTGTCCTTGATTGCTATATTTACCAAAAACATGATATGTATGTCTAGACAACCATGGCAAATCAGCATATGCATAAAGTTTCTCCTCTATATAATTAAGATTGCAAAGAACATTAAATTCAATGTATCCCAAAGTATTTAAAGAAGACATCAATTTCAGCTCATCAATATTACTAGCATTATGAATAACATGTCTATTTTCAGCAGTAGTGTTCGATTTCAACATACATATAGCATGATCATTCATTAATGGTTGCATTGGAATAATATAAATATCATCATTCAAGTCATCTTTATCACAAGGAACATCAAGAAAATCATCTTGTGACAAAGGTAAATCAAGCGAAGGTTCCACTAATATTTGCTCTATCATAACATGATTGGTGGAAAAATTCAGCACATCAAGAGAACTCTCATCTTCTGTGAGATTAGCATCATTGGCATTACCTTTGCTCTCACTGTCAGTGGAAGTAACACATGTTGAATTTTCACATGAGACTGGGAGCACCTCATTTTCTGTCATGTCATCCCTGCTCTTTTGTGCATTGTCCTGCAAAAGATTAGGCACAGCAGGAGGAATAATAGGAGATTGGTCTAGTTGATGTTCCTTATCATATGAATTAATTACAAGAGATAGATTAACAAAAGTTTCTCTCATAAAAATTTTCATATCGTTCCATGTATGAGGTTTATCTGAAGAACTTAAAGACTCCCACCAAATTGATGCTAAATGTCTCAAAACACTAGATGCATTCCTAATCTTCCTCCGTTCACACATATGACATTGTGCAAAAATATTATCTATTTTACTTTCCCACTCAATGTACTCATGACACCAATACCATCATAAGTAGGTGGAGAAGAAAGAATAGAATGACCTGAGGGAGGAGGTGTAGCAGCAATAGTGTGTGGCTCATGCATCATTGATGTCTTGTATCGGTGAGTGTTGTAACCTGTCGTTGTTAGCATCAAACAAGAAAACACACAAGTATGTATTTTTCTATCAGCTACTAGGATGTGGTCAAGGAGTGAAATCACACACTCAAGCGTTTTACCACGTGCTTACAAGTGTTCTTACCAACGCAACAGGCGGTGCAATCGGTCAGTGACTGTGATACCGTTGTAGCTTGAGTGTAACAGTTGCAAGGCGAACCTGTACTTGGTTAAAAGAAAGTGGAGCTTGGACATGCTTAAAATATGGTGGCAAGGAATGGCAATAATTTAATTCAAAAATTGCAAGATTGAAAAGTAGTCCCAAGCTAGTCTATGTCGCCGGCCTAAACTCGTCCTGGACCAAGCACAAAATCTCAGCACAAGGACTAAACGGATGCAAAGCACTTCTGAATTTTCTTTTCTCCTTTTTAGTGCCACTTTTTTTTGGCACCATGTTGCCTTTTCCTTTTTTGTGTTTTTTCCGCGGCTTTTCCTCTCTTTTTTTTGCACCTCTTGGCCTTTTACTTTTTCTTCTTCTTTTTTTTATCTCAGTAAGTGCCGCAAGGAACAAGAAATAGAACTGAATGATACACGATCAGAAAAGTGATCACAAGATATAACAAATCTTCAGCTTCAATGCACTAAGATATCTTCCTCAATCTATACGTGGTGTGCTACTAGATACGTGACCAAAAAGATCTCCTTCAAGGCAAAGGAAGGTCACGTGAAAATCAAAAGGTTAAAAATTCTTTCCTATGTTGATCGGCCAGAAATAAAAAAAAAGAAAGATATTCAGCCACAGATCACGGCTAAACCGCTATGCTCTTTCCTTTTTATTTTGAATGTCTCAGCTAAGAGGAAAACAAAAGAAAACTGCTATCACAGAATTGATCTGCTATGGATGGCGATAACAATCAATACGCTCAAACAAGACTAGAAGCTAGACCAAGGACAAGATTAAAACACGACGTACACGACGATAAACAAGGGACAACCGTTCAATAAAGCAAACTAAAATTAAAATATTGCAACGGCACAAAGGGGCTGTAGGATAGGGAATATGTGGTGGTGTATATTATTTTTTTTGCTTTTTGTGGACTATAGGTAATGAAAAACAATAACAATCTAAAGGGGATAACAAAAGTATACCTAATGGGCAACAAGGTCTCCGATACCACTTGATGTAGATAAGGCCCGATCTTCCGATAGGTATGATAGCGTCGATTGGTGGAGACTCGACGTTCACGATCTAGGCATCGAACCAAGACTGATTCGGACCCCGCAACCGTTACACCACAGCTCCGTTGGTTATCAACCACGTGAACGCGATTGACCTCGCCGAGAAGGCTTTCCTGCAAGCGAATCGAGAACACGAGCAAGAACAGGTAAAACGCAATCTGAAATTGCAAATAAATATGAGGCTCATAAAGTTGGGGTCTCACAAACCGACGGCGGTGGCGAAACTATTATCAACAGAATAATCTAAGCAAAACTCAACCCTAACGTAGGCGGTGACTACTGATTATATAGCCTAAGGGGCATCCAAGGACCCCTATTCACGTCCCTGGGGAGCGCCGACATGTTACAAGGCCCAAACGGCCCAAAAGACGGTGACACAGCGCCCTGACAGATTCTGGATGATGACTTGTTTCGACGATTCCTGTTGATTCCGAACAGATTTTGACGTAGGACCACTTGGGTTGGCTTCCTTATCAAATAAGCTTTCCATCCATATATGGATCATCGAAAATAGAGTCTGGATGCGTCCTGGGTGACCAGTTCAAGGCATACTGGTCCTGGATTTCGAGGTGGACTCAAACTTGATTTGGGTCTCCACCTTGGTGACTCGAACCGGATAAGCTTTGGGCCTCCTTCTCAATTTGGATGCCCTTGCTGATCTCCTTGGCCTCCATGTAATTCTCCAAGCATGTTCATATGTGTGGAGGCCATGTCCTCATCATTCACTAAGGTGAATTGCGACTTCCAAGCGAAGTCTACGCGTCGCCTTCGCAAAAAAGTGTAGGGACAACGTTTTCCAAATTCACTAAGATGAATTGTGACTTCTAAGTGAAGTCTGCGCGTCACCTTCACAAAAAAGTGAGGGGATAGCATTTTTCAAATTCCTAAGGCGAACTGTGACTTCTAAGCGAAGTCTACGTGTTACCTTCACAAAAAAGTAAAGGGACGGTGTTTTTCAAATTCACTAAGGTGAATTGCGAGTTCTAAGCAAAGTCTACGCGTTGCCTACAAAAAAATGAGGGGACGATGTTTTTCAAATTCACTAAGGTGAATTGTGACTTCTAAGTGAAATTTCTGTGTTGCCTTCGCAAAAATGTGAGGAGACGCCGTTTTTCAAATTCACTAAGGAGAATTACAACTTCTAAGAGAAGTCTAATCAAAGTTTACACATTATCTTCACAAAGACTCCACAACCTTTGCAAAGAAGAAAACATACAATGACACATCAACTTTCCAAACAAATACTTATGTTATAAATTACAAATATGATGTCAAACATTATTCATTGCAAATTAAAACTCAAAAGAACAAGTTTACATCAAAATTCACAACCATTCACTTTCTGAAGCTACAAATAGTTGCTGCTTCCGTAATCAAGTCTTCAACAAATTTATCCAACACACGATCAACTTTTGATCGGAAAAAATCTTTAGAAATAAAGCTCGGTGAAGCACTTGAGAATGACGATTGAGAAAAGTACCAACGTCAAGAAAAACTCTCTCTCATTCAAACCTTACAAAAAAGGAACCACCAAATACCTAAGAAATTTTGCTAAAGTCAATAACACATGGCAAACAAGGTTGCTTGTTTTCAGCAAGACGATTTGTAGATTCACAATCTAAAATAATATGCCTGCATCATAAACAATAGAATAAACAAGGACATAAACTTTCAATAAAAACTCTTACATTAGCTTATGTTCAACAACACAAATCGAACAAAGGATTAGGATCATTCCTCTCATACTCCAACCATAATGTAGGCTCAACAACAAAGTTGTCCTTACACATTAATAACGGCACAACTTTGACTGCATTCTGTGCAGACTAAAACATTCAGCATTTACAAATGTCTAAACCCTCTCCCCTCAAACTTAAAATCTAACAAGCCTAAACTATGAAGACTAGTAAACAGGGTGATCAACATCATCATCTCTAGCATTCTCCTCAGCAATTTTATATTGTTCCTTAAGCTCCTTTTCTCTAGCAGCAATTTCTTTCTCAAGCTGCTCCAAGAAGAGAAAAACATATTAGAACAAAAGTAAAAAAAAAGAAACATACAAAAAGGAAGAGAAATATAAATATCAACTAACCTTCTCTATCTTCTTTTTAGCCTTCATAAAGGCATGTTCCCGACCACCTTGATTCTAGTATTGATGAAAATACTCCTTCCAAAGAATTTGAGTCCATGTTAAAACCTGACTTAGTGATTCCACATAAGGAAACTTGTAGCTCTTATCGTACAATTGCTCTACAAGGGGTCATTTGCCTCTTTCATCAAATGGAAAAGCGCATGAGTTGAGTACATACAGCTTAAATCTGCACTTGTCTGAATAACCAAAGGTAAGTCTTCATATTGGCAACACAGCCATCCAAAGAATGGGTCAAACTCCCCAAGCTCCAAACAGGCCTCGCACCAAACTTATCATAACAATTCTTACAAAGTTCCCACAAATAAATGCACTTGTCATAAAAGCTCTGATCTTTTTCAACAGCCTTTTTTCTCCAGATACCACTTTTCTCTTTTAATTTTCTCGAAATCTTTTCTCAAATTATCATACTCTTCAGTCTTTGTCTCAAGCTTTGCTTCCATGGAAATACATCTTGCTTTAATGTCATGGAGAGTATCAACAGTATCTACTCTCTCCTTCTCCTTAGCAACAAGCTATGATTTCAAAGATTTAATTTCCTCAACAAAATTCTTCTCACAAAGAGCTACAGCTTTTACATCCTCTTCAAGTGATCTTCGCAAACTTCTTTGTAAAAGTGCACTCTAAAAAATATATAAGAGATGAAACAGATAGAAAAATCAAAATAAAATTACGAAGCCAAATGGGCAGCGAAGTCAAAATAAAGTCTTCAAACAAAACTTAAATACCTTGTAAATCAAAGAGACCACAACATCTGCCAATTCAAGGGAGGATTTCCCAGCAAGTTAAGATTTTTGCATCTGGCACTACGAAGGCATTGTCAATGCACCTTGATAATTTAAATGCTGGCGCCACTGATGAGATACCCTTACAACTTCTAGCCACACGAGCACCATCTTTAGAAATGCTGGTGCCACTGATGAGATACAGGCCCGATCTTCCGAGAGGTAACCGGTAAGTTCGATTTGTGGAGATCTCGACGTTGGCGATCCGGCTTCAAATCAGACACGATTCGAACCCTGCAACCATTACACCACTGCTCCATTGGTTATCAACCAAGCACAACTTGATTGACCTCTCCAAGAAGGCTTTTCCTGCAAGCGAATCGAAGAGCACAAGCAAGAAGGTAAAACACGCAATCTAAAATTGCAAATATGAATGATGCGAATATCAATAGAGGGTTCAAGAACTCAGTTCCAAAGGATTAATCGACACAGTGGAGGAGATCAAGAACAGGGGCCCTGGATCACTGTAAAAGGATTTGTCACCACAGTTACAATGAACGATTCAGTTTTTCGATGGAAAACTAAACTCTAAACAAAACCCAATTGTCTAGTAGTAGCAGCGGTTGTGTTTATAGTCTAAGACTCGACCTAGGGTTGAGGACGGCCAGGGGTTGGGCGCCCACAACTTGGGCTTAAGGCCCGACACGATACATGGCCAACTTGGCCCAAATAGGTGATGCAACACCTTGCCGTGATCACACAAAATGATCCATGGACCTTCTGGAGCTGGGACCAGATCCAAAACGACGGCGTCGTCGTCCCCTTTCCAACGCATCCAAGAACGCCCCATTTCGATGTCGTATCAGAGAGTTATGACCGAAACAGTGACGACATGTCTGCTGAATCCGAGGGTGACGTGGTAGCTGAGTTGGGGACGAATTGCAACTTAGGGAAGACCATAGCATCGGTGTGTCCAGCGTGGCGATGTCCTCATCAGCCACCTCCACCAACACGAGCATCATCGCCAACAATATCAACATCCATATCTTGAGAATCAATTACTGGTAGTGTTGGAGCGTGCGGAGTTGAGGCACCAAGCCAAGAATCTGCATCACCAAACTTAATAACAAGAGGAGTCTGGGCACCAAATCTTTGAGATGGTGGCCCCATAGTTTCTTGTGAAGCCACAATCAGGATTTCACCTTCTTCAAACTGCTCTACAGCAGCTGCGCTAGCATCATCACTAGTAGAAGAGCAACAATAGCAGCAGGAGAGCTAACTGGAGCCATAGGGGACGAAGGCAAAGCGGCTTCGTCAGTCTTGGGACTTGATTTGAGCGTAGCTACCAAATTCTAGAAATATTCACCAAGCAGAGTCAACATTGGTGGAGTCAATTCACTAGAATAAAAAACTAAACTAATCATTCTCACCTCAGCATTACGAGCTTGTTGACTAAGAGTCTCCTGACTATCAACATTATGACCCAAGTCTTGTTCACCCTCACTACTTTTACTTGAACCAGAAGTAGCAGGAATAGCCTTCCTCTTCTTGCTAGTCTTCTTGGTAAGATTGTCTCCACCTCTCTTTTTGCTGGTAACATTATCTAGACTAGGCTTCGCAGCATGGGTATAAGCTGGTGGCAGCCTTTCATCTTACTTAATATTGGTAACATCAAAAACTCGATTTAAACGTTAAAAATCTTTCAAATAAGCTTTTCTATCAAATCTTTTTCTTTCTTCAAAAACTTGCCAAGAATGGCAACTGCTCTCTTCGCCACAACAGCAACAAAATCCTGGTCGGAGTCAAACTTCACTGGTCTAACAACTTCTTTGTCAAGGAAAATATACTCTTTCCCACGAACGGTCTTCTTGTGAAGGCGGACAAAATCCCAACCTTTATTAAGCGGCCAAATACGGGCAGCAAGATATTCTTCGCAGAGATCTCTAGCACCTTGCAAGCTAGCAGTCAATTGGTAAGCTTTCTCACAAATCTTTGAATACTTAGAGCTACCAAGAATGGTCTGCACTCAAAAGCACTCTTTCCCATCTTCGCTGCCAAAGGATACCCCTTCACCACCATACGTGACTCATCCCTCTCTTCAACAAGGGGAATAGAATGATAAAACCAAAACTTATACCAGTCTTCGCTCCACTTATTCTTTGAAGCTGGGGAAGTATGTTTTGCATTCTAAACCGGCTTAAAGCTACAGTAGCCAAAATAAAAGATAACCTTCTTCCCATCTGCAGCCTTACTCCAAAATTGTGTATGCTCTCATGAAGGGCACAAAAGGCCTTAATATCTAGATTTAATCCTTGAGACTTTACCGCCCAAATAAACAAAGCAATCTTAGCAATACCATTTGGGGTCAGATGATGCATCTCAATATTGTAGGCCTTCAAGATCTCTTCAAACAATCTTGACACGGGAAGTGAAGACCAACACTAAACTGATTCCTAAAAACCACACATTCATGTGGCTTCGGGTCAGGAGTTGTTTCACCCTTAGGTAAACGAACAAAAGCTTTCTCAACCATTCGATTGGTAACCATCCAACAAACTCTGACTCAGATGTTGAAACATCTGATAAATTATCATCAGACTTTGTGGAAGATTGATTTGATTCAGCTGGTGAATTCCTAGAGGCAATTTTCTCTTGTTCAGACATCTAAAGCAAGCAAGAAAGAACATAAAATAAAGAACATCAAAAAACTAAAATCAATAGAAACAAAAACAAACTCAAGAGATCAAAACTAACCTTGACAAATAGAGTATCAAAACTCAAACTTCTTCGCAGAAGATTTAGTCTTTGCAAGATTTTCTGACTTCGCTTCAAGAAAAAATTGGGCAGCACCTCCTTGTCTTCGATAAAGTGTTCAAATAGGAGGAGAGGGCACAATATATATAGGTGACTTCGGGTCAAACCCGATGGTTCGACTTCCGCCAATCAAAGCCGACCATTACAATTCAAAAAAGGAAAACTGTTCACAGTCTAACGATATAAACAGCCAACTCCCAAGTTTGGGACGGCATTTTCTGACTTCATTTTCAAATCAAAATTACTTTGTGGGATTCAAACCTTTGGAGTATACCTTCGCTCGCGAAGGATTGTTGCTGGGGATTTGACTTCGTCATAAAATACAAACCCAAAACTTTAGAGTAACGTTGACAAGTTCTGTGATGAATTTTGTTTGTGGGAAGGCAGAAGGCGAAGACGATATTTAGATTTCGCACAAGAAGAATTGACTTCGCTACAAAAGACAAGAAAACTAGAGTGAACCAAAAACGAAGAGAAGATTTAGACTTCGCACCACTGGCGAAGTCGAATGAAGATTAACAAGGAAAATATGAAGATTGAAGACTAGGATGGTAGAAAAAAACCACTTCGCCCATGTAGTTTAAAGAGGTTGTATCAACTGAGAGAAGGGTAAAAAGGTCATTTTTATGTAGATTACGAAGGTTGTGGCCTCTATAAATACCGGCTCTGACATGTATAGTACGATCATGAAATGAGTACAACTTTTGCTTGTGTTCAACTTTGATGTTTGTGTGATTGTTTTACCCAACATGTGTTGACATCAAAGGTGTCTGAATCATACACCAGCAAGGGCTAGCACGCCTAAGAGGTGGCAAACAACCTAGATAGCAGTAAGAACGCAGTGTAATCAATGAAACCAATTTAGAGACCAGATAGGCCAATGTTGAGCCTATTCTTGGCTTGATAGACTCCCAAACTTCTCTCGAGAAGACCCATCGAGGAGGAGTATGTGGAGGGTGTCCTAGGGCCAACAAGGCCACCTAGAACGCCGTCGAATTTCGCTAGAAGAGACGATGAACAGCAGGAGGGGTTCAAAAAAGGGTAAAGGGTGTAATAGGTTGATTTTTGATCGATTGGATAGATAGGTTCTCAATCGATCATGATCCTATCATATATAGAGAGAGGTTGGTGGTCTCATCCCAGTACGAAATAAATCCAAAACGTTTCTCCAAGTTTTCCAAGTCGAAAATATACCAAAAACTGAATTAGAAACAATCGATTCGTAATACAAGAGGAGTCAGCTTTAGCCAACTTCTGCACGCTTGGGCGAATGTCTCGATTAGCTGAAAAGGGGAAGTCAGCCAATCAGCCGACCAAAAGCCGATAAGTACTTAATTAGCAAACAGCCGATAGGCCTCTTACAGTATTTGAAGTGTCGATATGCAGTTAGTCGACTACAGCAAAGGAGTCAGTCAGCCAGCCCAAAGCCAATAGGCACCTAATCGACAAACAAGCAGCCGACAGACTTACTACAAGATTTGACTAAGCCAACTGGGTGTGGATTGCCCGGCTTGCCATCTTCTCCATGTGATTTCTTCGACGTTTTGTCATGCTACTTGGCCACCAACACATATATGATGTACATAACTTGCTGGAGATGCCTATAATCAACCTCTTGACACTTTTGATTGTCAACAGACGCTGCCCAAGGGCATGGAGTGGTGGAGTGCTGGCCAGGATTCAGGATCGGCGATCTGGCGATTGCATAGTGGCCGAGTCGTTGAGTGGTTGTTTGCCACCTCTGCAGGCATATGGTCCCATTTCAGAACCTCATACTCTCGTGGCACATGTGGATGAGACCGCGGAGCCAGGCTTCTAAGTAGATAATTGAGTGGTCCTTTGCTGCTTAAGCATTCCGTGCCTAGTTAAAAGTTGATCCATGTGTCTAACTGGTTGGTCAATTCAGGATTTACGATTTATTAGGAAAGGAAGCACAGTGAAAATTAACGAAGTAAAAATGGATCAGAAAGGGAAGGGCAAGGGAAATGCCAAAATTGTTGTACATGTTGTAATTTGCAATTTATTTAATTATATGATTTAACACAAAATTATTGGCCATTTTGTTTTTATATATGTCATTGTTGACAGCAGAAAGGGTTAGAAGAAGTTCCATTTGAACCGGGGAGACAATCAGAAGCAAAAGGACTTTGAGTCAAACTGAAGTGCCAACTCAGATCCCTTGAGCATCGGAGGGTATAGAAATGTGTGAAGTTCCAAGGCTATGTTAGCTACTGGATAGTTGGAGAAGGGGATCGAGGAGGAGAAGCACAGCAGAGGTGGGGAATCGGACGATGTCTGATGATTTCTTGGGGAAGAGTTTGATGTTTGTTTACACCATTCGATGAATTTTCCATTACAGAGCTTCAGCTCATATACCGCGCCAGACGCAAAAGAGCCGTGCCGGTCAGTTCCGGTCTGAACGCTCGCGATCTGGGTTTCCGGTTGTTGGGCTTTCTCGGCCTATCCACCTCCCGAGACTTTTGGCCTGCTTTCCTCATCTTGCTTCTGGGCTTGGTCACTAACAGGCTACTTTGAGATGCATCCTCAGAGGGACAACTTTTATTTCTAACACAAATAAATAGACGATTACTATTAGCTTCGACGAGGTTGGTTCTGTCGTCGAATTGGAATGGCAAACGGACAAACAAAACTCGATACCATGTATATCTTGATGGTGTCGCCATGTACGCGAGTGCATGACAGAAACTAGATGGTGCCGAGGCATGGGGACGGTCAGGCGATGAGTCGCGCTCACTGCACTCTGACAAGAAAACACCTAGAAGGTATCGAGTATCGACCTCTAGGAAGTTTGGTCCGAAGCGCTGACGATTATAACAAAGCGTGCCCCTGCTATATATCTGCCCCTTTTTTTCGAGAACATGCTTTGGCATGTATTTCATTAAGCACAGGAATAGAGTTTTGTTACAGCTGAAGCCCTCAAAAAGTAATCCAAAGATTACCGTTAGCCTTCTCACTCACCAACTCGCACGCGGTTGTAATTACATAGTAAACAAAAAAAACGCTATATCAAAAGAATCATCTGGCGAGCGGCCGGCAAGCAACAAGCTCCTTGCTATTGAGTCCATTACATACGGTGACTGAAGCAGCATGGGAGGAAAGCAAAATCCCGTGCCATCCACTGCAACAACAATGGTGAAGCTGGAAGGCCAAGTTCGCCCAGCCTCAGCGGCTGGCGACGACGACGGGTCGAGCGGTCAAGAAGTGGCGGCTGCAGGCCTCGTTGAGCAGAAGCTGTCTCAAGAAGCCCGCAAAGAGTTTGCAGTGACGGTTGTCTCCATTTTCAGCACCATGATGCTCCTGGATGACATGTCGCAGGCGATGGTCGACCGCGCCGACCAGCCGGCGCTGCTGATGTTGGAGCTGTCGGCCAGGCTCTGCCTGTTGTTCTACCTTTGGGTGGTATTTATCACTCGGGTCCTCACCTCACCAGAGATCGCCACAGTGCATGCCACCTCAGCGTTCGCGTGCTGCTCTGCGTGCTGGCATGGATCATCAGCGCCGTCGCGGTGTCCGGCACCCTCACCGACACGGCCATTGGCATCGTCACGGCAATGCTGGTCATGTACATCGTGACACTCTGCATCGCCGGGCTCTTCGCATGGTGCCTCGGCGAGTACTTGCGAACAAGGTACGACCGTACAACTCATGCTAGTTTCTAATTGTACTTGCGAACAAGCCGGCCATTCACAAGTTTGCTTTTTTATGTTCCGGTTGCTGCTAATTGCAGGAATTCTACTGAGCCCGCTTCAACTTCGACCACTCGCAAGCTGGAGACTACTGCTGCGCCTAACGAGTCAAAAGACGATTTACTTCAAACAAAGAGCAGTGCAAAAGCGAAGCTTGGCCATGAGCTTAATGCTCAAGATTTAGAAGCCGGCCTCCTAATTTCTGAAGCGCAACAGCTTATAACATCTGAAGCGTAAAAGCAAAGATTGGCCATGAGCATAAGTGCCATATTCAAGATGCATAAACATGTGTGAGTGAATTGTTAAGAATAAAGATGGGTCGTACTACAAATATGTATACATGCATCAACTTCCGAAAGTAAAATTTCTTCTTTTATATATCCATCATGTAAGACTTTTGAGCCAGAACTAGTTGGTGTATATATGTAGGTCAATATCGTCTCAAGTTTGAATCCTAGAAAGATGTAGCTTGATCGAGTTGCCAACTATGTTCTGTCTACATTTCTAAGTTTAGAGATGCGCCCAAGACCTTTTGTTGCTGGATTAGAAATAGAATGGTCACGTTCTTTGTAGAAGAAGTCCTCGCTCGAAAGCTCCTTTCCACCCTAAACTCAGAAACATGTGAACTTTGTGAGGCGATGTATAAGATGTGAACTTGTGGCTGTGAGAACACGACACTAAGCGTAAGGATACTTGTGCCTTGGCCATACTACTAAGGGAGTCAAGATTAGTACCTTGATCAAAATTGGAGTCAAGAGCATTTTGATGCACTCGGGAGAGTTGCTCCGAGATAAGTTGATCAATAGTGACCAGAACAGATAGAGAAATTTAAAAAAAACTGTCACGGGAATTCCCACCTAAATACTATTAATATATCATCAACAACCTCGTTTTTGGAGAACGAGGCAAAACTCTGTTCGTCCGGTTAATTTTGAAAAACCAGACTAAAACCGTACAATAACCCAGCGCAAGGGCGAGCTTGTGGGATATCCACTAATAAGAAAAAATAACAACAAATGTCCCAGTACAAGGGTGAACAGTGGCACAACCACAAAAAACACCAGTAAGGAGAAAAACTGCCACCCACCAAGGCACAGGAGCTCTTCGATGATACCTCTAGGGAGGTGAGTGATGCGAGAACGCAATCATCATTATCCAAGCAGGCACTTAGGGAATCATTTGAAGTCTACAAAAATAGTAACAAGACTACAAACATATACAACACTATACCAACTAGAGTGTTGTTATAATCGAAGTCTACAAACACATTACAATATAAGCACCTTACAAACATTCTTCTTGAACCCGAGTGGGGTCTCAGAGGTGCAAGAGCATGCCGGAGGGGGTGGAGAGAGCCAACTGTCATGCAAAAGGGTTTGGAGCCCATGATGTGCAAGGCGGCTGATGCTCACTCAACACAAACCAACAACTATTACTGTCGTGATGAGCAACTCCGCCCTGCTAACTCAGCATAGCGCCAACAACCTACTGGCCAGGGGCCCAAGAAGCAATATATTGCTAACAACACCCAGCCTTCAGTGTTGTCTCCATCTTCACAAACATTTTTCTAGTACCTCTCGTGTGCATCATCGTGACTCCACATTATGAAATGTGTATGTGTAGGACTCTATCCCACAAAATAGCCCATACATGTGGATAATATATAAGTGGCAAACAAATTATGAGTTTCTTGCATAAATCAGTTGGCAGGGGTGACCTCATCTTGGCCATGGAGGCGTTAGGATGCAGCTTTTATACCCGAAAGCAATAGTGGTAGGTGGGATCAATGAGTGAAGAAATAATGTTGTGATAGATAGCTAGATCCATAGGCGCCCAAGACAACTAATACTAGCAGTGTCGTGGGATCGGAACCGTGGCAAGCATTGTTTTTGAGTCGATGTCAGAGTACGTGTCTCCGGTAGCTCAGGTGGACTCAAGAACACAAGAATCACAGTGGGGATGCAATGGTTTATCCTGGATCAGGGCAATCGGTGCCCTACGTCCAGCAGCTGATGATCCTTATACTCAAGAGCACCCAAAATTGGGGGGTTACAACAGAGTGTAAAGAGATTTGGTAGGGGGTTAGCTTAGTGCTAATCCTATGGTTGCCTCGCCACCGGTGAGTCTTCCCATCATTGGAGAGAAGGAAGACGATCGATGTGGCGGAGGAGCTCCCAGTGCTCCCCTCTGGGTTGCCCCTGCCCTTAGTGCTGAGCAGAAGTGGATCGAATGAGGAGTCGAATGATCTATCTGGGATCCTCCTCCCCCCTAAGGTCTGACCTTATCCCTTATATACCGAGATAGGTCGGGTACATGGAGGTTTGGGGAGAAGTGTCTACGGTCTACATGCGCCAGCGTCTAGGAGCGTCTTACAGTGGTGCTCTGTGGACCGTGGTGGTATTGTGGAGCTGAAGAAGCCTTGAGCGTCGTCCTGCTGCTCTGTTTTGACACTCTGTGTGTCAGGCTGTGTCGGCTTAGACCGGCCTCCCCCAGGTGGACCTTCTGGAGTCTTCTCGGTGGCGAAGGAGGTTAGCTCCAAGGGTTGACGTGTGGGCCTAGGAGCCTCCCAGCCCCTGGAGCCGAGGGGACTTGTCTTCTTGTGTCACGCCCCATGCATGACCCTATCACGGGAGCGGCTGGCAAGGCCGCGCCCGGACTGCAGCGTCTAGGAGTGTAACAACCCGGCGTTACGCAAGCATTAGCATTGCAAATCATACGCATGACACGTCATTGCATTCATGATCACATGTGGATTAGAGTGCACCTTTAGTTAAAGCATTTTAGTGGGATAATTGTTATATATAATGTTTATAATTGATTCACCCTAATTATGTTGGTTTGACTAATGAAACATGTGTAGCTATAATTTTTAAATCAACTAGAACTAAGTAGTGCAATTTTTGGAGCAACTTGATAACCAAAGTTTTGTCAAAAAATTTGCTTTTAAAAATATTTTTAGAAATTGGTCAAAAACCCTCCCTATTTAGCTTTTATTCTCTAATTCAAAATCTGTGGGGATTTTGGAGTTGGCCCCTTAATAAAAGTTGCAGAGAATTAAATTCTAAGCAACTTTCATTTTTGGGCCATTTTTAGAAAAAGTCATATTCTTGCTCAAAATGGAATTTTAGAACTGTGGATTGAATTTATTTGAAAAATATCTGGAAAATAAAAATAGAAAATGGGTTTTACCTTAACGGGCCGCTGCCTCACTTTCGGCCCGCAGCCGCAAGCCGGCCCAGCCCAGCTCACGCCCGCGCGCCCGCGCGCGCTGCAGTCCACTGGACCGAGCTCACGCCGGAACCCTGCGCCCCGTCCCCGTGCTCTCGCCAACCAGCGAGCGCGCGTCGCCGCGTGGCCGCGCCGCACCGACGACCGTGGGCGGTGGCTGGCCGCCTGGTCGGAACCCCCGCACCTGGACGGGAATGCGTCCAGGATCGCTCCCGATCACGCCTTAACCCCCTTGCCCGTTCCTTCCTCCCTCGCGCGCTCTTCATTTCCGAACGCGGCTCCCGCTCCTCTGCCACCGCGACCGCCATCGCCGGTGTTGCCGTTTCGGCCACGCTACCTCACCGCAAGCAGCTCCATCTCGCCTTGAGCTTCCCCTCCCTCTGGCGCAGCCCGTGCTCACCTCAACCGGCCCTGGTAAGCCTCCCCTCCGCGTGAATCGCTCGTCGGAGTTCCGACCGAGCTCACCAGAGTTTTCCGCTCTGTGGACCGCACCTCTCCGCTCCACCTCACTCCCTTCTAGCGCGCGCATTTTGTTCGCCTTGGCTCACCAATGCTCGAGCACCCTTCCTCTTTTAGTTCCCTGGTCGGAGTTGGTCGGCCAGTGGTCACCCGAGCCACCGTTCCGCCATGAACGGCTGTGACCAGTCCTCCGAGCTCCACTGGCTACCGTGTGTGTACCATTGGGTTCACAATCACAAGGTGGTTCGCGTGATACCTCTGGCTTGGCCGGAGACTTCGCCGCCGGCGAGCTATGGACGTCGGCATCTCCCTCTTTCTCTCTGTGTCTGACGTGTGGGGTCACGGGCCCACCTATTGGTCTCATGTTTGCTCTCTGTGTTCAGTTCGTGGGTGCACGTAGCGCTGAGCGGTGGGATTTAAAAAGGGATTTAAATAAATGTTTTCTAGAAAATGATAAAAGGATTTCTAAAATCCATAACTTGCTCATTTTAGCTCCAAAAATTATGAAATAAATTTCTATGGACTTCTTAGGACCAGATCTACAATCTAAAAATGTTGCATGTAATTATTGCAATACTTTTCTGTAGGGTTTTTATTTAATAATTGAAATTGCTGTTTTCTTGATAAACATATAGTAAATCATAAAAAACTCAGAAAAATATGGTTTCAATTTTGGTAATCTTTTTGTGCAATGTACTTTCTAGGAAAAATATGTACCATGCATGTTCTGTAGAAAAAATCTTATGTGTAGTACAAGTGCTTATTATTGTTAGAATTTATTATTTTTGGTAGAGAGGAAAATATGAATAAAACATGCATATGATAATTTTTTTATAGAGCTTATTTAGTGAGAAGATTGTAGGAAAAATGTTAAATCTGTTGTTTGATACATTTCATAGTATAAAGTATTTTTATGCTCATTTTTAGGCCCTAGATTGTTATTTTTGTGTAGGCAATTCTAGTACTCCAAATGCAATGAAATTTTTGTGGCATGCTAAAGTAGATGATAGTAATCCACTGTAATTGTATTAGATTTTTCTATGCTATAAAAATAAATGTTTCTATCCAAACATGGTGTGAACTCGGGTTTAAATTAACATTTTTAATGCAAGAATAGTTGATAAATTTTTGGTTGGTGTATCTTTCAAGCATCTTAGGGTGCTGCAGTGACTTTGCATGGTGAAAAATGTTTGTAGTAGTTTATGAGTACATGTTCTTGGATGATGGCATGAGCACTTATACATCTACATCAAATAGGATCGCAGGAAGTAACTCTGGTAGCAGTTCCCGAGGAGCCGAAAGAGCAGTCCGAGGTGCAAGAGCAGGAGGTGCCAAAGCCGACGAGGAGGTCGGTGAGGATCTTCCAGAGTGCCCAGACCCCCGTCCAAGCTCTTTCCAAAGAGGCAAGCCCAGGAGCATTTCTCTCCCGGTTTGTAAATATTTTATTAAATGCTTACTTAAACTGATGCACTATGTTTAGGAGTTGTTTGCAGCCGTTGCTGCATTATACCTTGTTTACCCTTGCTCTATTATATCCTTGTTACCTTGGTATTCGCAGTCAAGAAATGCTTAGCTTGCTTAGACCGGTAGAAGTCGGGTGATTGCCTGTCACCTGCGAGCTATAGGTGGTTACCTGGATCTGTTTGAAGGAGTATGTCATATGAGAATAACTAAGTGTCGAATTAAATTTGAGACCGGACGGAGACTTGCAGGGTTTTGGACTGTAGTGTTTTCTATCTGTGTCGATTAAGGACCGACCGTTGTTGGGCCTCGAGTCATGTTAAACGCATGCCTCACATTTAGCTGGCCGAATAATGTACCTTTCGACCGCGAAGCTGGGAGATTATTCGGGCCGAGTGGATTGCCCGCAACGCATTGTACTGGAGCAGTAGTGGCAGGATACGGGGGCGCGATGATAAGGCCAAAGAGCAGTCGGGCGGCTCTCGGGTACATGTGGTTCCTGGCAAACTCGCGACTTTACCTGAATAGTTGACTCGGTGACCAATACCTCACTTTAGCGGGTGAGTGAGGTTTGTGTGAGGAACAAATCACCAGCTGGTGAAAAATCGATTCGAATCGCCATCGTTCACTGGATAGTGAACAATTGACTTGAGCTACTTCATCGTAGTAATATTGGTAGAACACTTGGACAGTTATGTGGAATATGACATGATGGAAGTTGTTATTGATCATTGGTTATCCTTACCTATTTAGTTACATGTTACTCTAGTACAGGTGCAAATGTAGTTGACAGGTTAATAAAGATTTAGCTTGATGCAAGCTTTTGGGAAAAGATTCTTTAATACTAAACATGCCTTTTTGCAAATGAGTCAGCTATCCCACCGTAAAGCCTGTCATGATCCTTGGTGTCATTTTATTTTCGGTTATGTCGGGTAAGTCTAGCTGAGTACCTTCTCGTACTCAGGGCTTTGTTCCCACTTGTTGCAGATGGGCAGATGTATTACGGCTACTGTATCAACTGCCTGTATCCTGCGATGGGTGAAGCTTAGGACCATGGGCAGTGGTCGTTCACTACGTCTCGTCTGATGCTTTTGTGGGAGATTACCATGAGCTGGCACCTTATTTCGAACTCTGTGTGAGTGTGTGTGGTTTGAACTAAATGCTTCCGCTACTTTTATTTGAACTCGGTTTGTAATAACTATGTTTAAACTCCGATGTATTTGTGACGCGAACTTTTATGTAACTTGTGATGGTGACCGCTAAACTTATTACGATCTTGGCTGGTATGTGAGTTGGTTTGAAATCCATCATGATTTCACGGACTACCAGGTTATACGGGCTTAAGTTTGCTAAATCGTCCGCTTGTTGGATGATTTTCTTACATAATTTCGTATAATTGGTCGGTTCTGTTACAAGATGCCCCCGAGCCTCAATATCTCGGGGCTTGTCTTCTTGCATTCAGCCCTTGGCTAGCGTCATAGGTCGAGCAAGAGCCAAGGGCCGAGCCCGAGTGCATTGTCGATTGGGAGCTTGAGGCTCGGGCAAGCCCATGAGCCCTGAGCGGGGGCTGTGGCATGCCTAGGCTCGGTCAGGTCTCTTCAGTTGGGAACCATTGATCTAGAGGATTAACATACCCATATGTTAGGATCTCATTAGGAGCCCTTGAGAGCTTCGTGGCCTCACTTAGCCTAGTTCGTGAGAGCGATGAAGGGCTGAATTTGATCTTCTGCTGACTAAGCTAGCCGTGGCGGGGATGTTTTTCACTGATGAGAGTGTGATGCCCTACGTGGGGCCCTTCCCCTGGTGTGACAGGGGGCGTTCGACTATCGAGGCCGAGCGGTAGAGGTGCTAACCCTTTCTGGTCCTATGTCACATAGGTCTATGGCTCAAGTGAGGGTTCAATGAATTTGTCTGGGAGCTACCAACTCTAGGCCTGGGGGCATCCCTCCTTTCGATCGGAGCCTACCGTGGGTCCAGTGATCGAGAGCATTTGGGCTCTGGCTTGGGGCCACCTGATCACTTAGCGTGCCACGCCCTTCTGTTGGCTTCGGTAGCAGGCCCCGACCCTCTCGGGCTAGCCTTCTGGGGCCAACCGTCTCTGGCCATAGGTCTGGGTGTAGGGAGCGCACCAAGCTCGAGCAAGGGACCTCATTGGGTCCACTGTTCAGCAACTCCCGACCCACAACTCTGGAGAGTTGGCTGGTTTTGGGGGTGCGCCACCTGAGCGACCATCGATAGGGGGGTCGAGTTGCTCCATCTAGGGAGCTAGCACAGCCCCCGAGGCTGTCGTGTGGCGTCCTTGTCAGCGAGCATGGTGGCTTCTAGGCACGTCCCTTCTGCTGATGCCCTGAGCAAGCAGTTTGATGGTGCCCGGGTCACCATGCCTGGTGGAGGAATTATGGCATGCACTCCCGTGCTATCGCACTTCATTTGGGAGATGGGACATCGGGCCACATGGTGTAGATCTGGTGGAGGAGGAGCCATGACACTTGGTGCGCGTGGATTCGGGCCATCGATGGCGGCTGGTGGGCCCTATGAGAGAACCACCCAATTTATACAAGTTCAAGTACGACTATCCCCATTTAACACATTGACGCGCATATACTTTCAATTATATAAACCCGGTAGTCCGCCGAGTGTCACAAAGGACCTCGGTAAATCAACTTCACAACCAAGATCGCATGATTAAGCAAATACAAATCACATACATGGAGTTGCAGCAAAAATAATATTACAAATGAGTTCGCAAATAATTGTACAAGTTTGGAATTTCAAAAACCGATTAGTGAAAATAACATAGCTTCCAAATGATTACAATAATATAAGTTCCAAATACATTGCTAGTGTAAGTGACATACTCTGACAAAAGCATATAGATGAGAACACTATATAGAGTCGTCAAACCCACCGACGGTTAGCCACCATCTTCAGCAGGCTAAGAACTTCACCTGCAATATGTTAGGACAAAACCCTGAGTACTCGAATGAACTCAGCTAGACTTACCTGACAGGAGAGAAACAAAAAAAACTCTCAAGGGTATGCAAGGCTTATTTAGTGGAGCTAGTTGGATAGCATAACTTTGCAAAAGAGCATTACGATCATGAGTCCTTACTTGCAATATTTTAATCAAGTTTTAGCATCAAGTTTAGTGAAGCTTATTATGACTAACTTTGCACCTATTCTAGAGGAATCACTTGATTAATAAGCATCACAATAGTAACCATATCCAGTTTATCATATAATCATCATAACCATCACATTCCATTAAGTTACTATGAGGAAAGAAGCTCCGTCAAGTTCTCACTATCTGGGAGAGATGGTTATTCAAATCGATTTCAACTAGATAGGAATTTATTCCTAACACAAACTCAGGTAGACCAGATCATTAGTCACCTTAGGTCACCTTTGGTATAACTTAGGTACAATATTCGCTGATTCGATCAGTGCCACACCCTCAGGGACACTACCGAATGCCAGGTCGATCAGGACTACCCTACCCCTTGGCCTCACACCGGCTCCCCGCACATCCTTACTATCTTCATTGTGCGCACTTCCACTTAACGAGTCTCGCCCTGAGTTGAGCTACTCAGCTTCGTAGTTGGAACGACTTATCTAGTCAGCTAAGTGATAGGCATGCTGATGAGGACATCATTGGCTCAAATATGACCATGTCAACCACTTCTATACCAAAGGTGCAACCATTCTATATGAGGCTTATCATTGATGCATTTGATGAATTGGTGCTCCACCATAAAATGTGTATATTTTCATTTTCAGAATTACTTACATGGATCAAGGAAAGGTTTGATTGCATATGGAAAGCATGGAAGGTTAATGAAGTTGATTGGGGACCAAATCCAAGTATTCCCAACGTCCTGCACCTGGACACCACGTCACTTTTGGTCCAAGGAAAGAAAGAGATCAAATCCAACACGTTTTGGGGCTGGATTCGGACTCTAGGACAGCTCCAACTTGTGATGTTCACCACGGTCGCATACGGACTCGGATTGGGACGTTCTAGCACTTTTTGGAAAGCTTATCAAGTCTATTTTCCAACGGATCTGGACTCATGGCTATATCTTATCCGATGCTTCCGCAATCGTCATTTCAACGCCGGGGCCTTTTCTGCCTTTGGTGCTGTGTCACCCTATTTTGGGATTATGAAGAACTAATCTACTAATTTTGTTTTGGCTTTTTCTGGACCATAGGAGATTAAAAACAGCAAAGAACTAGAAGTCTCTCACCGATCAACCTTGCTCTGAAAACCAATCTGAAATCACAAAGTTGGGGTTCTAAATCGAGTAGAACGGATGGTCTAGTCGACACACGCGTCTACAAGGAAGTAGCAATGGCTAAACTTTCAACAAAACAAAACCCGATCTGTTTGTGGCGGCTCTAATCCTTATTAATACCTAGGGGAACGACCAGGGGGTGTTGGGGTCGTTCTCCAACCCTAGGACACGTCCCTAATGAACCCAACTTGATACCAACTGATATGAACCCGCTAGGGTGAATCCTGATCTTTCGATGAGAGAAGGTGGATAACTCGATTTGGGGATGGAGATGACGTTCACGGCCCGACTACAACCATCCAAGGATGCTGCGCCTTAGCAACCGATACACCACCTCCAACAGCTGTCGCGATCTTGTGGAACACGATCAACCAAACCACTAGGGTAATTCCTGCAAGCAATCGAGGAACAAGCAAGAACAAGTAGAACAAGCAACTCAATTGCAAATATAGAGATGAAAACCAATCTGAAATCACAAAGTTGGGGTTCTGAATCGAGTAGAACGGATGGTCTAGTCGACACACGCGTCTACAAGGAAGTAGCAATGGCTAAACTTTCAACAAAACAAAACCCGATCTGTTTGTGGCGGCTCTAATCCTTATTAATACCTAGGGGAATGACCAGGGGGTGTTGGGGTTGTTCTCCAACCCTAGGACACGTCCTTAATGAACCCAACTTGATACATGGGCCATCAGCCCAAAATAGGGTGACACAGCACCAAAGGTAGAAAAGGCCCCGGCGTTGAAACGACGATTGCGGAAGCATCGGATAAGATATAGCCATGATCCAGATCCGTTGGAAAATAGACTTGATAAGCTTTCCAAAAAAGTGCTAGAACGTCCCAATCCGAGTCCGTATGCGACCGTGGTGAACATCACAAGTTGGAGCTGTCCTAGAGTCCGAATCCAGCCCCAAAACGTGTTGGATTTGATCTCTTTCTTTCCTTGGACCAAAAGTGACGTGGTGTCCAGGTGCAGGACGTTGGGAATACTTGGATTTGGTCCCCAATCAACTTTATTAACCTTCCATGCTTTCCATATGCAATCAAACCTTTCCTTGATCCATGTAAGTAATTTTGAAAATGAAAATATACACATTTTATGGTGGAGCACCAATTCATCAAATGCATCAATGATAAGCCTCATATAGAATGGTTGCACCTTTGGTATAGAAGTGGTTGACATGGTCATATTTGAGCCAATGATGTCCTCATCACATGCGTTCAACATGACAAGAGGGCCTTCAACGATCCAGTCCTTAATCGACATAGACAGAATCACTATAAGTCACAACACCAACAAATAAGATTTCACCCGGTCTCCATTTACACAACATCATATGGTTCTTTTCCACGATAGCAAATATAGCCAACCGTGACCAAGTATCCACCTAGTTCTCGCAAGTGACAGAAAATCACCCGACTTCTACCAGTCTAAGCATGGCTAAGCATAGATCGGCCTGTTCATCTAGTAAGGTTATAGGTATTTATATATATAGTGGACAAGGTAGGGGATATGCACCAATGGTTTCATCCAACTCCTATCACCTAATGCATCATCCAAGATTATACTCATGTGCATTTATAAAAGAGAGGGTAGGAGACCTATAATGCTCTAGGGCATGCCTAGGATTCGACACAACATCAGTTTAGTTAGATTGCACCGCCTTGGTGACATCTCTAGTCCTAGCACTTGCTTAGTCCTTCCATCTTTGGGATAGGTCCACCATACACCATCTTTGGGTTCGGCTCCAACATCACGTCCTTTATGTGGTTCATCTAGCATACCTAGATGAGATGCACATTATAGATGTATGAATGTATAGAAGTGCAATAGATGATGCATTATGCAAAACCAAGCAAGACAAGCACAAGGTCAAGATAGCATGGCACACAAGTTGACTTAAGTCAAGCTATTGCAAGTATTTATCAATCAAGAAGTAATTTAAGCAGAGCACCATATAAGAGCAAGGGCTACTGTGGGAGCAACCCCAATATAGCTATCCAATTAAATAACTAGGGCCGTACAATTTAGAGCATTCACAAGCAACATCAAGAATGGCAATCAACTTAAGTGCAGACACAGAATCTGGACAGTAGCACAGTAGTGACTTGTTTTAATCATAACTAGAGTTATAGGCATAAAACAAAGGTGGTCCTAGACTTTCTGGAAAGCTTAGAAAATTGTCTACAACTTTTTTAATATCATCTTAAGATGATTCTACAGCTAACAAGGTCAAACAACATAATAAAGACATCTCTATCCAGACTTGGGACAGAATTTGTCATTCCACTATGAATAGCTATAACTAGAGATTTAGACCACCAAAAGGTGTGATCTTTAATAATTTAGAAAGAGTATAAAAATTTCTACAACTCTTATATTACCACTAACACATGATTCCATATTAAAATAAGTCAACCAATGCAATCATTCAGATCCACACAGAGCATAAGCAAAACCTGATAATGAAATTGCCGGGAGCATAACTCTAAAACTATCAGGCCTATGATCATGATATTTTAGGGCAAGCAAGATAGGGAAATCATCTACAACTTTTGTATTTACCACATCTTTAGAAAACATCATTTGATTCACGAAGTTATCATCACAACAGAAACTACACATGGAGCCATTTCAGAATATAACAATTTGATGTTCCACTTGCTTTGCTAACAAAGAGCATACACACATGAGCCATTCAAAGAACTTCAACCACTACTAACATATTTAGCAACACTTTATTGAAACACCAAGCACTCAAAGCATCACTAAATACATTTACAAGCTTTATCTATAATTATGCTTCGATTAACTCATTCTCCTAACAAACATATATATATTGTTTTAGTGATATATGAGAACAACTAGTTTGGGGCTGAAACTTTTATGAATGGTAGATGTTATCAAAACATGGCTACTATACAAATTTCACATGCTCAGGTTTTATAATTTAATTACTATGAAACAGACAAATTGTTATTGCAAGAAAACATGTAAAAGCAAAATAAATCTAAAGATCATCATTTTCTATAAACATATAGCTATGTTAGGGTTTCTCATGCCACATTTCACATTTTTGCATATATAAATTATTTATAAACCATTTAAAACCATTTATCAAGCATTAATCAAGTTAAATCAATAACTCAGTCATATTTCATCCAAAATTTATGGAATTTTAACCAGAGCTCACACATGCCATAAGTATACTAGCATAAAATTTTTAGGTCATTTGGAGCTGTACAATAGTAGATATGATGATAGCAAGCAGAGCAAGCTAGAATTAACCATTAACCATGACTAAATCAAAACACCATAAAAATAGTATACAAATAACATGTTTAATATTTTTCTTAGCTATAACATTCCAAAACAAGACTAACAAAACTAGAATAATATTTTTAGGACATTCCTACCTCGAGATATGCATTTGACAATCTTAAAAGGATCTATAAAAGCACTTTACAAGAATAAATAAATATAGCAGAAACTTTTGACTAACACATGTCATATTATGACTCTACTGTATAGATCTACTCATAAGGATTCCAAAATATCTTCATTTGCTATTTTACAATTTTTCTATGATTTACTATGATTTTCTAAAGTTTCAGCCATAAAAGAAAAACACATTTGCACCGAGGACCCTAAACTTTCCGCAAAACAGATTCTAAGAAAAGGAGCCTTCTAGGCACTATTCACATGAGTCTATGGTTTCCAAATAGGCCCTTCCCTTTTCTCAATTTTGAGGATGAAGTCCTTCACGTGATTTTGAAACATAGGACACCGAGGAATGGCCAATTTAGGCAGGGGAGGCGGCCGGTGGTGGTGGGGAAGGGCCACGCAAGCACCAGCGTGCCCGCCCACACCCGTGGGCGGCCGAGGGCCGAAGGGAGGTGGCCCGTGGTCTCCTAGCCATGTGCTATGCTGCCCGCACCCATGGGTGGTCGAGGGCCGATGGGAGGTGTCCCATGGCCTCCTGGCCATGTGCGCTAGCGGCCACCGCGGTGGCCTTACGGTGGCAGCGTTGTCGGCCGCACCGGCAGCCCTAGGAGATGGCGTTATGGCATGAGGTGGAGGAGATGAGGCAGAGCTAGTGGCTGCTGCAGTGAAGGAGGGTAGGGAGGGGCGGTGGTGTTGTAGCTTGCTTGCCGTCCATGGTGGAGAGCGCTCAGGTGCGTGTGTACGTCGCAAAGGGTGAGGGAGGAGGAGAGCAGGGCGAGCAAAGTGGTGAGTGAGGGTGCTCTGGTGCTCCCCATCAATAGCAGGGCACAGGGGCATGCATCCAGGGAGGTGAGGGCGCTCAGTCATACATGGCGGCCACGTACCAGACACATGACATTATTTTGGGCGTGATTTTGGGCCTCTTCTGGCCCGAATTTGGACATAGGCCCTGAAGCAAAGTTGAAGCCCACAAACTGCTCTACAAATTTCATTAAGGGCACTGAGTCATTAGAGAAATGGATCAATGGGTAATTAAGCTCCAAAGTGGTTGTGTCAGTGTGTTGACAGTGGTTAAATAAACCCAAGATTGATGACCAAAACAGAATCAAGCTTAGTCCAACTTTTTATATGTTCTTCTCCAAAACATATAGCCCAACTTTTATTTTTGGTTCCACTTGAGTTGTTTAACAAAAACATGAGAACGCAGCATGCTAATCAAATTGTTGCTAATCCCGGCCTTAGAATATTTCCAAATCTGAAAACAGCCGCAGATTCAATCTTCAAGCCTCGGTTTCGCTTCTCCAAGCCGATTCAGAGTACGCTCCAAAAACAAGGTTTGTTGCACATAAACTAAACTATAAATTTTGTTAAGGGTCAAACCTTGTATCTTGAACAGAAACCATTCCTTTACTCTAGTCAAAGCATCATCACAATAAGGCTTTAAATTATGCTTTTTGGTCCATTGAAGCATTTACTTGACATTTGCTCAACACGAACCCCTCATACCTTTTGTCCAAGAGTTTAATTAGAGTCATTTGAGCAAAGTTGCAAGGTTTGGTTGGCATTACATGTTCTCATTCACTTAGTAAAGCCATTCAAACAAGGACATAACTTATCATTTCATGTGACTTTTTGATTCCAAACTTCACGAAACATTTCCAGTGATCAATATAGATAGAGAGTGGTGTTAGACACATGAAAGAAGCACCTCCAATATTACTCAAGCATACATTTTTGAAAGGGGCAATCACTAGCAAACAAGCTTTGTCTTTATTTCACAAACATTAGGTTAGGCCTCATTTCAAAGAGAAAGGGCATCAACTCACTTGTCGCCATTCCAATGTTGTGATCCTAATTCATGATCATCACTAAACATTGCTCAATGAGGTCCAAGCTCACTATCCAACTAGTGGCTAACACCTGGGGTGTTACAGGCCCGAGGGGAGTCGAGTCCCCTCAAGTCCCGCGAGGAGGCGTGTGTAGAGTGGGCGGCGCACTTGATGGAAAGTGGAGCGGGGACTACACTAGTTGTTAATGCCCTCCTGACTCCACCTTTACTACATGGCCACCATCACACAACTGCTCTGAGGCATGCTACGGACATCAAAGGTGCGCCTGGCTGGTTCCCCAAGGTCTCTTTAGTTGTCGATGGCTAATCGGAGGGCTCGGAGCTGCTCATAGCGCATCGACTAGGGCTATAAAGAGGGGCCCCAGGGACGCGGCGCCCTTTATCCCTCCTCTGGATCCTTCTCTTCTTCCTCTCATATACAACTCTTGGTGGCCATGGTGACGATGAAGTGCGATGCCTCACTCAGAGTGAGCCTGGCCTTCTCCGTCGGGCAATCGCTCCCATGAGCGTGGAAGGATTGCAGCGAAGCGAAGGTAGTGGCACTGTGCGGAAGGGGGTGAGGGTTTGCACTAAGGGACACTGTCCTTTCCCCATGCACTGCTGCCCCTAGCACCCCCTCGGCCTAGTGCACCACCGCGCTTCTACCCCGCTGTCTTCCTTTGGAGAGCGGAAGGACCCCAGCGATGTAAGTCTCTGGGGCTTCCCTCTTTTATTAGCAGAAGAGCACTCTGGTCGCCTTAGGGGTGACCGTCTAGCTCAGAGCTAGACTCGGTGGAGGAGAGGACGTGGGCAAAGCAGGTTTCGCTCTATGGAGGAGAGCACTCTGGTTCTTCCCCTTCACTTTGCCCCTCGTCGTCACTGCTGCTGTGGAGCCAATTTCGCTCCCTAGGTTAGGGCAGTGCGGCTTGGGTCTCCCCACGCTTGTTAATGAACTACATGACCCCGACCAAGGGTCGGCAAGGGTCTGGCAGGCTAGTGTGGTTGCCGCCACATGGGCAGCTTTAGGGCAGCAGTTTTTGCCGCCGTATATTGTAATTGGGTCATTCCCAATTAATGAAATGAAATTACTTTCGTTTGTTATCTCATTGCTCACGAGTCATGCTCAGAGACTTAGGTCCCTCATTGGAATGGACTGTTACAATGATGGCCTCAGTGGCCAAGATCGCCGCTGCCGTGCTACTAGCGGGTTAGTCCGTGAGAACCCCAGGCTTACGGTCATTCCATGCCCTGGTCATGTCCCCTAGAGGGAAGATCCTCGGCTTCCTGATAGAGCCACTCATATAGTTCCTAAGCCTGTCTATCGATGCTCGGGGGCTCACTGCCTCCCTCATTGGGTCACCACGAGTGGCTCGAGGTCGCTACTCGGACATCGCATAATGGTCGGCCAACTTCGCTTCTAAGCATCTAGCTAAGGCCTCTGGTGCCCAACCAAGGATGTCCCTCGCACTTTAGGTGCCTTAGGCAGCCTTGAAGCCTCTTGGGCTGGCCTTAGAACCCTTAGCGATGCCACTCTTGGGGGCCCCAATACTATCGTGTGGTTGGGAGACACGATCCGACAAAGGATCAGGAAGCACAGAGATAGTTATAAATCTGGGTTTATGAAACTTGTCCATATCCATTACACATGGTAAAATGCTTGGGCAAGCAATATGAATCCAAAAGATCTTTATCATAATATATTTGTAAATAGGTTGCCATCAATTACCAAAAAGGGGGAGATTGAAAGCCCTAGTTTGGTTTTGGATAAATGATGAAACCTAGGGACTAATCATTTTGCTAAGTGTGTAGGCATGAAATGATAAGTCCCATGCCAAGTGGTGGAGCTAGACGATGATCATGGTGATGGAGGTGACCAAAAGATGATCAAGTGCTTCACTTTGGGAAAAGAAGAAAGAGAAAAACAAAAATGGGCTCAAGGCAAAGGTATACGTGATAGGGCCATTTTTGTTTTGCACTCAAGACACCATAGAGGGTGTGAGTGACTTAGGATCGATAGCAGTACTATGAAGAGGGAATTTCATGGTTAAAATGGTTATCATGTGCCACTAGGTGAATTCATATGAGCATATGCATTAGGATCTAGTGTGAGCTAACATAACCCTTGAAAATGTTTGTGAATATATGCTAACACACGTGCACAAGGTGATACACTTGGTGGTTAGCACATTTGAGCAAGGGTTGAGATGGTAGTGAAGTCGCGGAAGTATTTCTCGCTAAGAAACACTGACCGAACGCTGGTCACGCAGCGATCGGACGTTGACATCAGCGTCCGGTCAGTGTTGACTGGCTGCGCGCTAGAGGCATTAGTCGGACCGGACGCTTGGCGCATCAGGTCACGTATGATTGGACGCATCCGGTCTCCATTTCCATGTGAAAAACCCTTACTGGACTCGACTGGACCCTGAGTTGGCCACGTCCAGTCATTTCTTCTGGTACGTCTGGTTGTTTCATTGACTGCGCGTTGAACGTTTTGATACCGTTGAAGATCGATGCCTGAGATTTGAATAGGGACACATGGTGCCCATTCGTGGGCTTAGCATGTAGTGACCGGATGCTGAGGCTGCATCCTGTCAACCCAACCGGCGCGTCCAGTCGCCCCGAGGGAGGCACATTGTTTAGCCTAACGTCTCTATTCTTTGGGGATGCTTATAAATAGTTGGTGGCCAGCTCTTGGGGACCTCTCTTGGCATTTTGATCATCTTGATATCCTCTTGAGCTGAGCATTCTCCCTCCCACTCATCTCCCTTGTTTGGTTGCTAATCCAAAGTGAGATTGAGTGATTCCAAGTGAATTTGCCTGAGTGATTGCATCTAGTGGCACTTGGGGATCGTTTGAGCTGCGGGATTCTTATTACCCTTGGTGGTTGCTGCCACCTAGATGGCTTGGAGCAGTGGATGAGTTGTGGCAAGTGTTGGTGATTGTTCTTGGCCACCTCCCGATGATTGTGAGGGGTTCTTGTGCCTTCCCCGGCGGAGCACCAAAGGCAAGTGGATTACGCGTGTCATTGAGCTACCTCACTTGTGGGCCAGTTCTTGTGGTGTCCAACATGTGGACAAGGTTCGTGTTACACCTCTTAGCCACCGAACCACCAAGTGTTGGTCGACACAATGGGAACTAGCGTGCCGGCAAGCACGTGAACCTCGGGAGAAAAATCGTGTGTCTCCATTGTAATTGATTAATTGGATTTCTCCCGGTGATTGGTATTTATCTTATTGTGATTGGTTCATTCCTTGACATGGCGGTATAAAGATCACATTTTTCTCATTTACATTCCCACAAACTAGTTGTGATAAGATCTTTAGTGTAATTAGTTTAGAGAGCTTGTATTATCCTTGCTAATGTAGCTTTTCACCTAGTTGAGCTCTTTAGTATAGCTAGCTTTTGAGAGCTCGTAGTGACTTAGCCTTTGGTTGTCATAGTGATCATAGCAATTAGAATTATTGGATAGGTGGCTTGCATCCCATGTAGAGCTAGAGCAAAATTGCATTACGCCATTTGTCATACTAATTAAATTGCTCTAGTGATCTTGTAGAGTTCTAATAGGCTATTCACCCCCTCTAGCCATATTAGGACCTTTCAAGTGGTATCGGAGCCATGGCCACCGTTTATTGAAGGCTTAACAACCTTAGTGCTCAAATTATGGCTCAAGTTGTGTTCAACCATGTTGGGGGCAAACCACCTTTCTTTGATGGCACAAGCTCTTTTGACTATTGGAAGAGAAAGATGAAGATGTACCTTGGTTCAATGACAGAGTGTGGGATGTATCCGAGCATGACTTTGTGATTCTTGATCCCACCAACCTCACCGATAATGAGAGAGCAAACAAGCAATGCAATACAATGGCTCTCAACACCATTTACAATAGCATTGATTTAAAGGTGTTTGAGAAAGTCAAGGATCTTGAGAGGGCTAGTGAAGTATGGACAAGATTGGATGAAACATATGAGGGAACTATAATGGTAAAGAGTGCCAAGCTATACATGCTTAAGGACAAGCTATCTGTTGGGCATTCTTAACGTCATTACCAAAAGTAGACTTAGTTTTCTAATTCTGATAACGGCGCCAAAAATGTCGAACCTATCCCTCATGCCACTTAAGCCAAGTTGTCATCCCCAGCATGACATGAGAGACGCGGTATTGAAATATGCAACTGCTCTTCTAAGTAAATAATAAATAAGATCTGCAAGCGCACAGATTAATACCGATGTAGCATTTTAACCGGGAAGTATTCCAGGTATCGTTATTTATATTTTTACCACTGGGAAGGGATTACTAACATCAATGTTTATTATGGAATGGAATATAGGAATGAGTATCAATCATTGCATGTATAAGTGAGAGCATTCATCTATCTCTTGCATACAGGGGTAAGTGTCACATAAAATATAGATAAAGTATGAATGGTGACAAAGATAATTAAGCTGATCAGCTAGCCACATATAATAATGATAAGCACCTCAACAGATATTCTAGCAAGTCATTAGCATGGTATTAGGACGAACTACAAGGATATTTCCTAAGTTATTCTTAACTATAAAGTCTAGCATATCATAGTTAGTGTAAGTACACTTGGCAATCATTGCGAGAAAGGACTACGCCCATGCATAGTGATATTATCAAGGAAGATGAGAAACATAGCAATCACTCCCCCGTAATAATGTTGCTCTGCCTGCCTTAGACACGGGAGGGGGACTATATAAGAACCAACGAAGCTATCACCATCGCGGACCACCCCACGATCCGGCATATAAGGTGCAATCGCAGATAAATATGGTCTAAGCACCACGCCTACACAATATTTATCATTTACCCATGGATCCGATGGATAAACGCTATACGATCCTAAACATGTATATAATTCCAATCTAACTAAGCCAAGCGTATAACTACGATAAACTAAGAACAATATAATCGCAAACATAAACAAGTAGAGCATATTCATAATCAATATATTGAAATAGAACAAAGTTGTATTCATAATATTAAAGAACAAAGATGAACAATGAAGAACAGTAAAGGAATTACCAAGAATCCTCTTGACAGATCCGGAAACCAATCGAAGATTGACTCCTTCTAGTTCTAATCCTATGTAGCTATGCTATACTAGAGATCTAGTTGATGTGGTGGCTCTAGGGCTTGATCAGAGACTCTCCTCCTAAGATTAGGGTTTGAGGAATTGAGAATGAGGGAGTGCCTCCTCCAGGGGCCAGGGGTCCTGCTTATATAGCCCCCTCAAGTGAACGTGGGCCGTCGGATCAAACCGACATTAATCGCACGGTTTTCCTTGATCCCTTAGGTCGGTGGAGCGTAATCCGCGAGACGGAGCCTGATTGGCTCTCAGGCCAGGGCGGGCGCCCTAGGGAGCAGGGCGGGCGCCCTGCCTCCGGGCCCGTTCGGCCTCCCGTTCAATCTCGTGGCTTCTGGAGTCTTCTAGATGATAGAAAATCGGTGAACACGTTATTATCTCTATGTAAACCCGACGTGTGGGCCTTTCCTCCGTATTTTCTAATAACCCCCTGCAGAAACAGACAAACACCAAAACTCGTGGAATTCTGTCAGATAAAACCCTAAGTCTAGGTGTTGGTTGCATTTGGATCCTTTTCTTTATTTATTTGATAACTATATTTGGTACTTAAGGACCGTCAACAAACTCCCCCAAGCTTACCTCTTGCTCGTCCCTGAGCAAGGATAGACTCATTATGGATCAGAAGTTGCTGCAACGCCTTTGAACGTTGACGGTACATATGCTTTCAAATAAGGTCTCATCCCTGAGTTAGACTAAACTGTCAAGACTTAAAACTTACTGATTTTACCTTTCACCATGGGGCTTGCAACCGTCACCTGCATCTTGAGTGGTTAAAAGATAGAACGGTCTAGTCAAACACCATGTCTCTTATTCTTGATCAGCTATAGCTCTGGAGTTTTTGCAAATTTTTCAAATAAAACTCAGAGATTCCTTGTATGACTTTCTCGGGTCTCTCTTTTGTGGTATTTCTGGATCCTTACCAAGGCAGTAATGGTATATGCCTTCTCTCTCAAAGTATGTGGTATTTATGGTATAAGGCATAGTGACTGTAACACCCCAGGTGTTTATCACCAATTAAGTAGTGGGTTTAAGCTCAAACATAATAGATTAGTGGAGGTGACGATGTCAAGGTCAAACCTATGGAAATAAGCCCTAACCTAAACTTGGATATTACACCCTTGCTTACATATAGGCTCAATTAAAAGATATATGCTTGGGTGTTGCTATCAAAGTATCTTCACATGTCTCACCTCAATAACTATCTATATTGATCCCTGGAAAAGTTTCATAAAGTTTGGAATCAAAAAGTCACATGAAATGATAAGTTATATCCTGGTTGGAATGGTTTTACTAAGTGCTTGAATTGCACTATTAAGTGAATGGAATTATAGATCATCAACCAAACCTTGAAAACTTGCCCAAATGACTCTAGATGAACTCTACAACAAAAGTCATGAAGGGTTCATGTTGGAAAAATGTCAATAAAATGCCTCAATCGGCCTAAAACTCTAGTTTGAGCTTTTATCGGGATGCTGCGTTGACTGAGATGAAAGAATGATTTCTGTTCAAGGTACAAGGTTTGACATTAAATAAGAGTTCTAGTTTAGGTTGAGTAGAACAACTTTTGTTTGAGGACCAAAACCTAGTTCAGCCTCTAAGGTAGCCAAATAGTGGGTCAAAATTTGAATCCCAAGCTGTTTTCTGGAACCCTGAAAAATTGGCTAAGTGTAGACTGAACTTGCAGTTTTCAGTTTCAAGGTACCCATCTTTGGCGAATTTTACTTTGCAAACCATTGCGAATCTGGCCAAACTCCTTTAACCAAAGTTGGAGTACTCATGTAGATCTAGCTGATGGTGAAGATGGTTGATCAAATCAGTGCACGGTTTTGGAGTTAGAAGGTGGAGAGGAAGGCAGTTTCAGTCTGCTTGTGTTTGGGCTGCAGATTTCAGTTTGACGTTCCCTCTTTCGCAGCTCCATATCTTTCAAACCAAGCCGAATCAGCCCAAGATTATTAAAGCAAAGTTGTTCATCTCGCGTAGACCTACAACTTTGTTTACTACAGATTGTGCCAAAACTAAACGGATTAGGAGTTACAGAGGGAGGAAGTTTGGAGTTTCAGTCGGCTTGAACTGAAACCTAGGATTTCAATTTTTGGGTTTGCAACTCCATATCTCCCAATCTGTGCCGAGTTAGCTCTGGACCCTTAAATCAATGTTGTACGCCCCACCAAGAGCTACAACTTTGCCTCTTGCACCGTGATCACAGGCCAGCCAAATCGGGAGATAGAGGATGGGAAACTTGGCTGTTTCAGTGTATTTTTGAGGTGGTTTTTGTTGGCTTCGTAGTTGATTTCGAACTGGAGCGTCATGGCCGACAGTCCACAGGCGCGCAGCGCCGCGTGGCTGGACTCGCTCGTCGCATGTGCGCCAACTCACCGCGCTCGGTCGTCTTGGACGCCCGAACGGCATTTCATCACTTTCGCTCTCTCATTCTCTATCGCTCGGTCGCCCCCTCTCTGTCTATTGCCGCCATGTCCGCCGCGGCGGAGCTGCTGCCACTGCTTGCCCCAGCGACCTCAGCCACTGCCATCAGCAAGCCCTCTTTTGTCGCTACCTGATGTCGGCCTCGCCTCCGTGGTGTAGACGTCGAGTCACGACCGCACGCACCTCCATCAGTCATCACCGCCAGCTACTGCGCAAGGCTGCTGCAGTTTACCGCCGGCTAAGCCAGGTCCAGGTGCGGCCTAAGGCTGGCCACGGCCAGAGCCCGTTCGGCTCTTCTCCATCGCTGATGGCGCCGCCCTATAGGCCGGACCTGCCTTGTTGGTGCCCTCTGTCCGCTGGGCTTTGTCTCTGTGAAGAAGACGACGTCCGCTCTGCTTGTCCAGGGAAGAAGAAGGGCATGGATGTAAGGCAGAAACTCTTTATGTGTTCACCTTGCAAAATGACTAGACACATAGATTTCCAGATTCAGGATTGGTAAATTTGTGAAAAAGGCAGGGACCTCGAGGCTTAAGTGTTTTTCTTTTTCCTTTTCTTTTATGCAGATTTTTGGCTGAAACTTTGGAAATTAATATCTCATGCTAGGAAGCTCCAAAAATAGCAAATGAGGACTTTTTGGAATCCTTGTGAAATTATCTATGTAGTGGATCTATAATATGCATGTTTTAGTTTAATGTTTTTGCTGTAAAAAATAGATTTTTCAGATTAGGTTTTCAATGCTAGTTGCATTTGTCTTTTTCATAACTGTAAATTTAGAGCTCGAAATGATGTGAAATTTTTGTGGCATGCTACTCATGTCATGTTTGATGTGTGGAAAAAATTTCATGAATTTTTGTTACTATATGAGTGAGTTATTAGTGTATCTTGCTCTCACATGATTTATTGCAATATCTATTTGTCTTTTTCATAGAGGTTGATATACTTGCCTCAATGGCTTGAAATTTGGACAGTAGACTTTCAAGAGAATATTTAGGCCACTGTAATTTTGGTAGAATTTATTGAGCATCTTTATGATGTGGTCATAATTCCACCTAATTATCTAAATAAATTAAGAAAATGTATTAAAAGAATTTATTTAGTAATTTACACTATGTTTTCTGGTGTTCATTAGTCATGTGTGACATGTTGGTAAAGTTGGTTTTGTCCAAGCATATGTTTGCAACATAAGTTAATAATTATTTCTTGTAAATGAAGTTTCTGGACAGATCTAGGAATTTAGCAAAGTTCTTCATGATAATGTGCTTTGTTGTAAAACTTGTTTATACAAAAGTTATAGATAATTTATGTATCTAGCTGCTATTAAAATTTAGTGGCATTTGGCCATGTGGTTTAGGAGTTATAGCTGTTTAAAGTTGGGTTATAGAATTGCTTACTTCTCAATTGTTAGACCAGTTTCTGTGTTTGTGTAAATTCGACATGTTAAACTTTGGAATCATGCTGTGATGATTATAAATGAAATGTAGAGAATTTCATAAGCTTTCTATAATGTCTTATTGCATATCATTTGGATTTGTAGATCTCCAGTTATGATTAAATTACTCAGCTGTTAGTCTGATGTCCAGAAGGTAGCAATTTCTAGTTCCAGTGCTTTGATTAACTTTGCCATGCTTGTGTATTGAAGTGTGACACCTATCTTTGATGGTACTTGGGTTAGTACCCTGTGATCTTGTGAGACTTGTTTCTTGATTGATGTGCTTGCCCTCTTCTATGTTATACCTTAATGAGGATTAAGTTAATTAGCTCTAGGTGCTTACGTGAACTTTGGTATGCTTACTTGATTACTTTGTTTATTGCACTTCGATGCATTCATACATATGCATTGTTGCACCTCATTTAGGTACGCTATATGAAGCACGTGAAGGACCTAATGTGGAGCCCAACCCAAAGACGGAGTTGGTGGATCCATCCCGAAGATAAAAGGATCGGACGAGTGCTAGATCAGAGGATGCTCGCCAAGCGAATTCACCTGACAAACTCTAACATTGAGTCAGACCCCAGGCAAGCCCCGGAGCATTATAAGCCTCCTACCTTCAAAAGAAATTAATTATATATATGTTATAAGTATTATTGCATTAAGTGGTAGGAGTTGGTTGAAAACCTTGCTGCATTATATCATTCCTTGTCTAGATATATGAATCCCTGAATCCTACATAGACTAGGATCGAGTAGATGCTTAGCCCTGCTTTAAGCGGTAGAAGTCAGGTGATTTCCTGTCATCTGCGAGATGTAGGGATATTCATATATGGCACGGTTGGCTATATTGCTATCGTAGAATGGAACCATGTGTTAATAAAATGAAATGAGACCGGGCGGGATGACGATAGTGAAGCAACAAGGCATGGAGGTCTTGCGTGTGGATCTATCCCCGTCTGAGTCGTTTAAGGACCGATTCGCTGTACGTCCTTGAGTCATGTTGAACGTAGTCTAACACTTAGTTGGCCAGATAAGTCGTTCCGACCGCGAAGTCGAGTAATATGGTTCAGGCCGGGAATCGAATGGTAGGTTGCATCTTGGAGGAGAGAAAGGATGTGCTTGGGGACATTGGCGTGAGACCAAGGGGGGTTAGAGTCCCTATCACCTGGCAGAGTGTCGCCCTTGGGGACGCGACATCATTCGGACCCGCGATTCCTGAACTGTACGAAAGATGACCTGAGCAGCCCTCGCCAGGCGTGACTCGGTGAGTGTTAGAAATACCCCTCCAGCTGGATAGGAATTCGATTCGAATCGCCGTCGCTCCCGGTTAGTGAGCACTTGACTTGAGCAGCGGCAACGTAGATTCCATTAAATTGAACGGATGATTAATTGGATAACGATGGAAAGGTTGCCTCAATTTATACCTGCTATGGTTAATATTGTTTGCTCCTAATAAAGTGAGTGCTCTAGTACAGGTTCTAATATAGAGGACAGGTTAATGATAATTAACTTGATGCTTAAGCATTAATGATTACTTATTCATAATAAGCTTTTATGCAAAATGTTGTCAAGCTAGCCCACCTTATATCAGCCTTTTATGATCCTTGGTGTCACTTTATTTCTGGTTTATGACGGGTAAGTCTAGCTGAGTACATTGTTGTACTCAGGGTTTTATCCCCACTTGTTGCAGGTTGTGATGTATCATGACGGCTGCAAGAGTTGGTTGACTCCTGCCGTAGAGGCGGAGTGTGATCACGGGCATGATCCTTCTGAGTTATCTTCTCTCTCATGCTTTTGTGGAAAGTTGACCTAGTACTGGCATATAATTGAAATAAAGGTGTTGTTAGTTTCAAATTACTTTGCTTCCGCTACTTTTGAACTTAAGTTGTAATAACTTTGTTGAACTCCGATGTATATTGAATTACTTGTGAAATGGTGGTAACATGTGACTTGTTATGTTGAATCACTACGATCTTGGCTTGTATGTTGGTTGGTTTGAAATCCCTCGCGATTTCATTGGACTACCGGAGTTATATGGGCTCAAGTGCGAGAATTTGATCACTTCGGTGATTGTTTTTGTACTTGTGCTCTTATAATTTGGACGGTTCCGTTACAGCTGGTATCGGAGCAAGATTCAACATTAAACTTGTCATATGTGTATTTAAAACAAAGGTTTTGTTTTATAAAATTAGTTTTACCAACTTATAGTTATATATAGGTTGTGAAAACTGAATTCTAAATCTAAGTATGCCAGTGGTAAACTTCCTTATGCCCATATAAGGATTATTAGGTGGCTTATATAAGTACTAACTTGGGGGTTTTTCATTTATGCATCTACGCCCAGGCCAAGGTATGTATGTGTGATGACTCTCCCACACTATGCTACCCGGTTTGTTAGATTGGTGGTAGCCTTCATATATGAGGTAGTCATATATGTCGCTAGTTTACTTTTATGCAACATCGCACCTACGCTCAGGTAAGTGTGAGTTGTGAGAGCATGACTGTACAAACTGCGGTCTAGGGGAGAGCTAGTTTTGGTTACTGGATTATTTACATGTTACACACATGTATATATGAAGGTACTTAATTGTGGGTGATCGAATGATTCGGGTAGTTTTGGTGCTACATGTATATATACGGGGGTATATGTGCATGGGAGTACTTAGAATTTTACTTCTCTGCTTTCATTGTGTGCTATATTGGGAAATGTTGGGCTGCAATGAAAATTTTCTGCAGGTACGCTAACCATGAATGCGTAAGTCGAATGTAGTTGACGACTAGCTATATATCGAGAGAGTGCGTGTTATGCCACCGACATAGAACGTGATTGCCACCTTAGGTTGGCAATCTTGTGAGGACGAATAGGACGAAGCATGCATCTTCATGATTGTTGCCCTATGCATAGCTATGCTCCTCTCATCCTTGTTCTATAGTGAGTAACTTGTGATTGATGTGGTGCACTATCTTTCTTGTGTGAAGCTAAACAAGAATGCTTTACTCCATGTTGCTTGAGAAAAGTGTGTGCTTAGTCTTGCTAGAAATAAGTGTGGTTATATGCTTGAAACGACAGATGTACTCTAGCTTAGCCTAGTGGTGGATATGTTGTTCACCTAAGTGTTTGCAATTGCTCTAGACCTCACTTAAGTAATTGTGATTCTTATTAATGAATTAAATTGGTTGGTCTAAGGTAATAATGTTTAGAGCTACTAAAATGACATGTTTGTGTGCTCTCTTGTTAAGTAGAACAAAGGCAAACTTTGCTTTGCTTATTGAACGTTGGCTGCTAGAACAATTTCTGTTGTAGTGATGCTTTCGTGGCCATCATGGTGTTTTCTGTAGTTATGAAGAATACCAAAGTTGTAGCTAACTTACTTATTTGGCTTGTCCTTAAATTTCATGACCCTAGGCCTTATGGTTTGGGAGTTATAAATTTTAGAAGTTTGTTGTCAGAATCTGCCCATGTCAGAACACATCTGAATGTTTGGTTTGTTTGACCTGTGTGCATATGGAATCATGTCTTGGAGATACTAGAAGAAGTGTAGTACTTTTTCTAAGCTTTCCAAAATGTCTTATAGCACTAATTGTGGTGGTCTAAATCTCTAGTTATGAGATTACAAAATGGAATGACAGAATCTGTCCAAATCGGGGCAGAGATGTCTTCTTTGTCTTGTTTGGACTTGTTGGCTATAAAATCATCTTAATATGATAATAATAAAGTTATAGAAAACTTAATAAGATTTACATAAAGTTAAGGCTCAGCCTTGTTTGGTCCCTAGAACTCCAGTTACGCATTTTCGAAGTTCTTGTCAGTTTTCTGTCCATATTGGTACAGATCTGAAACATTAGCATTTTTGGTCATGTTAACCTATGAATTTGCTTTTGTTAAGAATAACTAAAGCGTAGTCATCTTCCTGAGCTTTCTAGGAAGTCTAGGATCACCTTTGTGGGATGTCTATGACCTCAGTTATGGTTGAAACAAGTAACTACTACGTTGCTGTCCAGATTCTAGGCACATGCTAAGTTGGCTTCCTTAGCTAACGTTTGTTTGGACAAAACTTGTAGTTAGTTCATGCTTTAGATAAATGTTTATTATGGGTAAGTTTGGTGCTTAGTAATGGTTGCTTAAGATAATTGGATTGGGTCCCTCTAATGCTTGACTGTGATGTTTGTATGTATGCTTGTTATTTAATTAGTGCCATAGTTGTCACCTTGTTTGTCCTCGGTGAGCATACGAGTGCCGATAGCTTTATCCTAGAGCAACATTCACATTACGTAATTGCATGGTTGTCATCTCCAATTATGTTCTCTCTTAGGAATCTGAGCCTGTAGACTTGATGGTTAGTCCTTGAATGTTTGTATCCATGCTTTTGCTTGACCGAAAGCCCAAAGTTGAGTTCTCCTATATGTTTGCATAAGCCATGGATGTTTTCCAACCCTTTTTGTGAAGACCCTTATCGACTGACCAACCAAGTTAACTTTTATCAACGCTAGCCTTTGACCATGGTTCGTACGTTGCCAGTTGCGGAGACCGTACCCAAATCCATGTTGGACCTTCCGGTTACCTCTTCCAAAGGTTAGCTAGTGTGACGCAACGTCTCTCTGCTATGGCCTCAAAATCGCTTGCTTGCAAATTCGTGCATCTACCTTATCAACTCAATCTAGAATTACATGTCGGTTTTTGCCCTTAAAATTTTCTTAATCCGCCCCAACCTTCTCAAGTCTTGAGATGTTTATCAGTCTTGATCTCATGTTGTTGCCCAACATGAATGAATCTCCTGTTAATCTTTTATCTG
Organism: Saccharum spontaneum; assembly: GCA_022457205.1. Lineage (NCBI taxonomy): Eukaryota > Viridiplantae > Streptophyta > Magnoliopsida > Poales > Poaceae > Saccharum > Saccharum spontaneum. The sequence continues at coordinate 26,118,347 of CM039608.1, read as the reverse complement.
GTACTCCCCTCGGTGGACGCAAGTCGTACGTAGAATTTAAGCAAGAGTCTCTTGCTCAGTTATCCTTGGCATTTGTGTGATGTACTCTTGTGCTATATTTTGATCTTCGGATTATTTTCGTGTTGATTCTAAACCTTGTGACTACCTTTGCTTGCTATCCCTCCTTGTATGGCGCTTGCTCTTACAGCCCATTGGTGCCACTTGAAATTTCACTTTCGTTGTGCGTTTAGTAATGGTGTTATGAGTAGCCGCTGATGGTGCCGCGACGAAACGAAGGGCCTCCTGTGGCTGCAGACACATGGCTGGCTGCTTGGCACGCGCTGGTATCACGGTTTCTAGTCATGATCCATTATGAAATGACAGTCGATGTGTTATTTTCTCGTATTCCTTTTCTTGATTATCTCTCCAAATCGTAGCATAAGATCCATATCTTAGACCGAAAGTAGTGGAACTTCCTTCTAAAGTTGCTAAGAGGAAAATATTTGAAGAATAGGTCACCGACATAAACATTAACATACTGCAATAGGTGGTAGACAAGTGACTCTACGTAGTTATCCCAGTATTGACGAACATCATCTAGTAAGCAAGTATCTCATATCTATTGGATAAAAAGGACACACAACACTTAATGTTGGACAAGTTATCTGTGGGATGAGAATCGATTGTCGCATTATGCATATGACCGGAGCTATCCAAGTCGCAATCTTGGGTGCATAATGACCATACAACCGAAATCAACCATCTCTAGAATAACTTCGTATTTGCTAACTTCAATGGCAACCATCTGTTCTGCATCAACCACAGTTGTTGTGGTCAAGAGTGAAGATTTGGAACTTTTTAGTGTTGAGAGACAACTGATTAGTTACCAATAGGAAGGTTAATCTCTAGATAGGTAACGACTCTTTGGTAGCTACGAAAGCTATGTCTTACAGAGCAATAACCAACAAGAAGTTAATCCACTAGCCAACAACTTGAGTGATATTCTATCTTCTAGAGCCATTGTGATCAAGTCAATTCCGTCTTGGACACTCACACAAATAGTGCAAGGTGTTCAATCAGCTGCGGTGAAGAATTAGAGAAATGCATGCCCTAGTTTCGATCACCATCCTTGTGCCCTTAGGTGCCACAAATGGTTTTGTTCAGAACTCTATTGGATAAAGTATTGAGGAATATTCAGAAACGGTTCCTTATTCTTGTAGGAATGTCCTCCAGGCGAGCTATGCATTTTGCCTTGCAAAAGTAAACCGCAAGTTCAAAGCGTGTGCATCATCGGACTAGTACGTAAATTAATGGTTGAGATCTACTGTTGGATGGCCCTTCTGAGGTCCCGCAGATACTAGTTTACACTCTTTCGTTGCTTTTGCTTTCTCGTATCCACAATGTACGAGCAACCTTGGTTTCTGCAAATCAATTTATACCATCGCGAAACAAAAGCAATCTGAGAAGTGTCAAACAACAGATTTCTCATCTTAGAGCTGCTGTTTGATCCTAAAAAGGAAGCCTCAAAGTGAAAGTTGGCCTGACAAAGTTGTTATGCTGCAAGTCAACTCAACTTACAGTACAACTAAGTCACTAAGGAAAATTTTTACTCAATCGCTTGGTGGTAGACTACTCCCCGCGGTTAAGTGAATAATTACAACTTTTGGTTGTCCTTAAGGCCTCGCTACATCTTTCTTTGGTAATGGTTTTCCACTGATGACATACTTTGGCACATTATGTGTGTTTTTACCCAAGAGGTTGCATCTGATTCAACCCAGATAACTATTGCCTTTGGGTAAGATAATTTTCTTAGGTAACATTTGGTAGAAATATGAAGTCGACAGAGTCAGCTATCACATTCACTAATCCCTCGATCGACTCAGATAATACATTGTTGTCATCAAAGAAAGAAAACTGCACACATGAAACCTTAAGTAGTGTTCCATTAGTTGATATCTGAAGGATTGAACCATTACGACCAGAATAGACCTTGTCTATTGGTTAGTTAGTACCACATAACCTCATAGAATGTTTGTCGTCTATGATCTCACCCTTTTGGAAAGATGTACTCAAGCCATCTTGGTAGAGAACTACTTTTCAAACGGTGGGGACATAGAGTCATTTCGACGAGTATATTTCTGAAGATTTCAGTCTAGTGTCAAGTTCAGATGGCCTATGTTGTGCTCATTATAGAGAGTCAGATACTTGTGAGTGGTTCACTTATGGACCAAATGATCTCCGTACACTGAGAATGCAGTACGTGCCATCTTGGATTCCTCCCAAAGTAACAATGTTTCATGGAAGTCAATGAAGGAAATTCTTTAGACAAATTTTACCATGAAGAGTAAGTATCAGAAAGTGCCTTGGACAAATTGTTCACCGATGTTAAAGCTTTTTAGCTGAATGCTATAGCAGATATTGGGAACTAGATAACGTGCCTCTCTTCCTTAAAAGGTCTTCCATTCCGAATCTCAGGACGCGATTCTTTTAAGGGGGGAGGGCTATAACACCCCAGGTGTTTATCACCAATTAAGTAGTGGGTTTAAGCTCAAACATGATAGATTAGTGGAGGTGACGATGTCAAGGTCAAACCTATGGAAATAAGCCCTAACCTAAACTTGGATATTGCACCCTTGCTTACATATAGGCTCAATTAAAAGATATATTCTTGGGTGTTGCTATCAAAGTATCTTCACATGTCTCACCTCAATAACTATCTATATTGATCCCTGGAAAAGTTTCATAAAGTTTGGAATCAAAAAGTCACATAAAATGATAAGTTATATCCTGGTTGGAATGGTTTTACTAAGTGCTTGAATTGCACTATTAAGTGAATGGAATTATAGATCATCAACTAAACCTTGAAAACTTGCCCAAATGACTCTAGATGAACTCTACAACAAAAGTCATGAAGGGTTCATGTTGGAAAAATGTCAAGAAAATGCCTCAATCGGCCTAAAACTCTAGTTTGAGCTTTTATCGGGATGCTGCGTTGACTGAGATGAAAGAATGATTTTTGTTCAAGGTACAAGGTTTGACATTAAATAAGAGTTCTAGTTTAGGTTGAGTAGAACAACTTTTGTTTGAGGACCAAAACCTAGTTCAGCCTCTAAGGTAGCCAAATAGTGGGTCAAAATTTGAATCCCAAGCTGTTTTCTGGAACCCTGAAAAATTGGCTAAGTGTAGACTGAACTTGCAGTTTTCAGTTTCAAGGTACCCATCTTTGGCGAATTTTACTTTGCAAACCATTGCGAATCTGGCCAAACTCCTTTAACCAAAGTTGGAGTACTCATGTAGATCTAGCTGATGGTGAAGATGGTTGATCAAATCAGTGCACGGTTTTGGAGTTAGAAGGTGGAGAGGAAGGCAGTTTCAGTCTGCTTGTGTTTGGGCTACAGATTTCAGTTTGAGGTTCCCTCTTTCGCAGCTCCATATCTTTCAAACCAAGCCGAATCAGCCCAAGATTATTAAAGCAAAGTTGTTCATCTCGCGTAGACCTACAACTTTGTTTACTACAAATTGTGCCAAAACTAAACGGATTAGGAGTTACAGAGGGAGGAAGTTTGGAGTTTCAGTCGGCTTGAACTGAAACCCAGGATTTCAATTTTTGGGTTTGCAACTCCATATCTCCCAATCTGTGCCGAGTTAGCTCTGGACCCTTAAATCAATGTTGTACGCCCCACCAAGAGCTACAACTTTGCCTCTCGCACCGTGATCACAGGCCAGCCAAATCGGGAGATAGAGGATGGGAAACTTGGCTGTTTCAGTGTATTTTTGAGGTGGTTTTTGTTGGCTTCGTAGTTGATTTCAAACTGGAGCGTCATGGCCGACAGTCCGCAGGCGCGCAGCGCCGCGTGGCTGGACTCGCTCGTCGCATGTGCGCCAACTCACCGCGCTCGGTCGTCTTGGACGCCCGAACGGCATTTCATCACTTTCGCTCTCTCATTCTCTATCGCTCGGTCGCCCCCTCTCTGTCTATTGCCGCCATGTCCGCCGCGGCGGAGCTGCTGCCACTGCTTGCCCCAGCGACCTCAGCCACTGCCATCAGCAAGCCCTCTTTTGTCGCTACCTGATGTCGGCCTCGCCTCCGTGGTGTAGACGTCGAGTCACGACCGCACGCACCTCCATCAGTCATCACCGCCAGCTACTGCGCAAGGCTGCTGCAGTTTACCGCCGGCTAAGCCAGGTCTAGGCGCGGCCTAAGGCTGGCCACGGCCAGAGCCCGTTCGGCTCTTCTCCATCGCTGATGGCGCCGCCCTATAGGCCGGACCTGCCTTGTTGGTGCCCTCTGTCCGCTGGGCTTTGTCTCTGTGAAGAAGACGACGTCCGCTCTGCTTGTCCAGGGAAGAAGAAGGGCATGGATGTAAGGCAGAAACTCTTTATGTGTTCACCTTGCAAAATGACTAGACACATAGATTTCCAGATTCAGGCTTGGTAAATTTGTGAAAAAGGCAGGGACCTCGAGGCTTAAGTGTTTTTCTTTTTCCTTTTCTTTTATGCAGATTTTTGGCGGAAACTTTGGAAATTAATATCTCATGCTAGGAAGCTCCAAAAATAGCAAATGAGGACTTTTTGGAATCCTTGTGAAATTATCTATGTAGTGGATCTATAATATGACATGTTTTAGTTTAATGTTTTTGCTGTAAAAATAGATTTTTCAGATTAGGTTTTCAATGCTAGTTGCATTTGTCTTTTTCATAACTGTAAATTTAGAGCTCGAAATGATGTGAAATTTTTGTGGCATGCTACTCATGTCATGTTTGATGTGTGGAAATAATTTCATGAATTTTTGTTGCTATATGAGTGAGTTATTAGTGTATCTTGCTCTCACATGATTTATTGCAATATCTATTTGTCTTTTTCATAGAGCTTGATATACTTGTCTAAATGGCTTGAAATTTGGACAGTAGACTTTTAGAGAATATTTAGGCCACTGTAATTTTGGTAGAATTTATTGAGCATCTTTATGATGTGGTCATAATTCCACCTAATTATCTAAATAAATTAAGAAAATGTATTAAAAGAATTTATTTAGTAATTTACACTATGTTTTCTGGTGTTCATTAGTCATGTGTGACATGTTGGTAAAGTTGGTTTTGTCCAAGCATATGTTTGCAACATAAGTTAATAATTATTTCTTGTAAATGAAGTTTCTGGACAGATCTGGGAATTTAGCAACGTTCTTCATGATAATGTGCTTTGTTGTAAAACTTGTTTATACAAAAGTTATAGATAATTTATGTATCTAGCTGCTATTAAAATTTGGTGGCATTTGGCCATGTGGTTTAGGAGTTATAGCTGTTTAAAGTTGGGTTACAGAATTGCTTACTCTCTGTATTGTTAGACCAGTTTCTGTGTTTGTGTAAATTCGACATGTTAAACTTTGGAATCATGCTGTGATGATTATAAATGAAATGTAGAGAATTTCATAAGCTTTCTATAATGTCTTATTGCATATCATTTGGATTTGTAGATCTCCAGTTATGATTAAATTACTCAGCTGTTGGTCTGATGTCCAGAAGGTAGCAATTTCTAGTTCCAGTGCTTTGATTAACTTTGCCATGCTTGTGTATTGAAGTGTGACACCTATCTTTGATGGTACTTGGGTTAGTACCCTGTGATCTTGTGAGACTTGTTTCTTGATTGATGTGCTTGCCCTCTTCTATGTTATACCTTAATGAGGATTAAGTTAATTAGCTCTAGGTGCTTACGTGAACTTTGGTATGCTTACTTGATTACTTTGTTTATTGCACTTCGATGCATTCATACATATGCATTGTTGCACCTCATTTAGGTACGCTAGATGAAGCACGTGAAGGACCTAATGTGGAGCCCAACCCAAAGACGGAGTTGGTGGATCCATCCCGAAGATAAAAGGATCGGACGAGTGCTAGATCCAGAGGATGCTCGCCAAGCGAATTCACCTGACAAACTCTAACATTGAGTCAGACCCCAGGCAAGCCCCGGAGCATTATAAGCCTCCTACCTTCAAAAGCAATTAATTATATATATGTTATAAGTATTGTTGCATTAAGTGGTAGGAGTTGGTTGAAAACCTTGCTGCATTATATCATTCCTTGTCCAGATATATGAATCCCTGAATCCTACATAGACTAGGATCGAGTAGATGCTTAGCCCTGCTTTAAGCGGTAGAAGTCAGGTGATTTCCTGTCACCTGCGAGATGTAGGGATATTCATATATGGCACGGTTGGCTATATTGCTATCGTAGAATGGAACCATGTGTTAATAAAATGAAATGAGACCGGGCGGGATGACGATAGTGAAGCAACAAGGCATGGAGGTCTTGCGTGTGGATCTATCCCCGTCTGAGTCGTTTAAGGACCGATTCGCTGTACGTCCTTGAGTCATGTTGAACGCAGTCTAACACTTAGTTGGCCGGATAAGTCGTTCCGACCGCGAAGTCGAGTAATATGGTTCAGGCCGGGAATCGAATGGTAGGTTGCATCTTGGAGGAGAGAAAGGATGTGCTTGGGGACATTGGCGTGAGACCAAGGGGGGTTAGAGTCCCTATCACCTGGCAGAGTGTCGCCCTTGGGGACGCGACATCATTCGGACCTGCGATTCCTGAACTGTACGAAAGATGACCTGAGCAGCCCTCGCCAGGCGTGACTCGGTGAGTGTTAGAAATACCCCTCCAGCTGGATAGGAATTCGATTCGAATCGCCGTCGCTCCCGGTTAGTGAGCACTTGACTTGAGCAGCGGCAACGTAGATTCCATTAAATTGAACGGATGGTTAATTGGATAACGATGGAAAGGTTGCCTCAATTTATACCTGCTATGGTTAATATTGTTTGCTCCTAATAAAGTGAGTGCTCTAGTACAGGTTCTAATATAGAGGACAGGTTAATGATAATTAACTTGATGCTTAAGCATTAATGATTACTTATTCATAATAAGCTTTTATGCAAAATGTTGTCAAGCTAGCCCACCTTATATCAGCCTTGCATGATCCTTGGTGTCACTTTATTTCTGGTTTATGACGGGTAAGTCTAGCTGAGTACATTGTTGTACTCAGGGTTTTATCCCCACTTGTTGCAGGTTGTGATGTATCATGACGGCTGCAAGAGTTGGTTGACTCCTGCCGTAGAGGCGGAGTGTGATCACGGGCATGATCCTTCTGAGTTATCTTCTCTCTCATGCTTTTGTGGAAAGTTGACCTAGTACTGGCATATAATTGAAATAAAGGTGTTGTTAGTTTCAAATTACTTTGCTTCCGCTACTTTTGAACTTAAGTTGTAATAACTTTGTTGAACTCCGATGTATATTGAATTACTTGTGAAATGGTGGTAACATGTGACTTGTTATGTTGAATCACTACGATCTTGGCTTGTATGTTGGTTGGTTTGAAATCCCTCGCGATTTCATTGGACTACCGGAGTTATATGGGCTCAAGTGCGAGAATTTGATCACTCCGGTGATTGTTTTTGTACTTGTGCTCTTATAATTTGGACGGTTCCGTTACAGTGACATTGCCTTCTCTCTCACCCTACTCTAATAAGGCTTTGATATCTGGAGCTCATAGGTGGGAGATACAATATACATACTCATAGAACATTTATTGCATAGTCAAACCATGGATCCAGAGAAACAAGTCAATAAGTCAAATCAAGATGTGCATGTGTGGTGAATGAGTGGTGTATGGTGATAACAAAAGTCTAATGCTCTTTTTGAGGGAATACATACCTTTTTTGCTTTTTAAAACTTTTGAGGGGAATGAGATGCTCTATTTTTTTCTCTTTTTTTCTCTCAGGTGGGTATCTTGTACCCCTAATTCTATTGTCGGACACTTGTCCATTTTTACCTCTTGTCTCACTTTTTCTTTCTTCGAGGTTCCGAGCACTTGCTCCTTTTTATTTCCTCGTATTTATATTTTTTTAGAGCAATCTCCCTCTTTTGAAAATATAGCAAGTGGTAGTAGAAATGACTTGAGCATTAACTTCACAGGAATTTAAACTCTCATCATACAGGAACTCATCATGCAACATTTTAAAGATTTTTTTTAAAGATATAATTCTCCAGAATTCTAGCATCTCTAGGAACAGATAAACAGCAGCTCAACCTTCCCATATCATATCCGTTAACAACTTAGACTTCAGATCAAGTTCTCTTCCCACTAGTTCAGGTTTAGAGCCAGTTTTAAATTATAACAGTTATGTCTAAACTAGAGAGAGAACAAATTTGAAAATTAGGCAGAGCAACTATTCATCATATCCATGCTAGAGTTTTATTTTCAAGATTCAGTTTAGCATAGCTACTTTATTTATTTATTAAACTAAGCAAATATATATAAACACAAAATATTTATTTGGGTTTTCATGATTATGCATCTTTTTATTTTAATAAAGCATAGGTATAAATGTAGATAAAAATACTTATCGGGATAAATGGGGGTGCTCTCCCCCAAGCTGGATCTTGACGTAATTTCTTCTGATGTAGCTAGCAGGTGCAGAGGTGTATTTGAATGTCGGCAGCACCCTGACAACGATTAGGATATCCTCCGTCTGCTAGTCTTCCTGAATTCTGTGGAGCTCAAATAGACAACAAAGCTTCGTGGAACTTGATTAAGCGTTAGCATAAATATCTAGCCTTTATCATGTTTGAGCTTCCTTGATAAATGTCACTCTCTATTTTTATTTTCATTTTTATAGAACAGAAAAAATATATTATTATATTTTTTATGCCACCACAGTGAATGTACTTATGGGTTTTATGCCACGCGCATACTCACATGGGGCTTATTGTTTTCAACATTTTTTTAGACAGAATGAACATGATTAACTGAGCAATAATTAAAGGGAAAATGATAACTACCAAGTTTACCTCTTGGCACGGCGTTCGGTGTTTTTAAGTCCTCCGAACAAGACTTCTTTTCTTCTTAGTTGTCCTGGGATTTGGGTGGCGTAGACGGTGGTTCCGGCAGCGCCTCCTCTTCTTGTGTAACTGTCTTCGCCTTCCATACCCGACTTGGTGCTTCGGTCTCCTGTTGTGTATCCTCGGGCCTTATGACCTCTCCTTCATAGTCTGCCCATACGTCCTTGATGATTTGCCTCCTTTGGTTACGGTTACGTCGCCTTCTTCTTGTCCTGACCTGCTTAGAATCTTCAACTATATAGTTAGGGTCATTAAATTAGCAGCGTACCTTCTCAGAGGGGAAATGCATATGGACTTCTCTGGTTCTAATGTAGATGATTGCTTTGACGGTGCCTAGGAACGGTCTTCCTAGGATGATGGGTGGATCGTACTCGTAGTCTCCCATGTCAATGACCTGAAAGTCTGTATGGACAAAATGATTGTTAATTTTAACAAGGACATCGGTTACTATACCTTCGACCTTTCGGGATGTCTGATCTGCCATCTGGAGCTGAGTGTATGTTGGTTTTAAGGGCATGGTTCCGTACAAGAGCTGATAGGTGACTGTGGCCATTATGTTGACGCCTGATCCAGTGTCGCAGAGCGCCTTCTGAAAGGAGTATCCATTGATTGAGCACTCAATGCTTGGCATACCTGGGTCGTCCTTCTTGTTCAGGAAGGGCGACTTGAGTCGACCATCTTGACCTCCTTAAACTGCAGTGACCATCTTAGCTGATTCGGTCCATCCTTGGTTGTTCTTGTTCTGCTTGTTCCTCCTATTGGTCCTCTTCCTTGGTTCTTGTTGGGGTTGCTCTGGGATTTGTGTAATCTTATTCTTGAAGGAAAACGTCTCCTTCCTCCCCTTGATGTTGAAGTTGATTTTCGCAGCGCTGGCGTAGATGACAGCTCCCGAGGTGTTCAGGAATGGCCTTCCCAGAATAACTGGTGACCTCTCATCGGACCCGGTCTCTATCACCATGAAGTCAGCTGGAGCATACGAGGTACCAACTCGGACACACATGTTCTTTAATATTCCTTTAGGAAAGCTTAGTGTCTGATCTGCAAGCTGCAAACACATAGTTGTTTCTGATAAAGGATATGTAAAGAATTTTTCATAGAGTACCCTGGGCATAATGTTGACGCTGGAGCCAAAGTCACAGAGTGCTTCTAGGAAGTCCACCATGCCGATGGAGATCGGGATGATGGGGCGTCCTGGATCGCCTCTCTTGACTGGCAGAAGGTCATTATGTACTCCGACAGCGGGATTACTCCAATAGTTACCTGCATCAAACATGTCTACAAGATTTGCAGATTCTAATCCTTCCGGTTGTGATGGTATACCGGGGTTAGTAGCAGGAATAGCAGCAGCTATTTGATTTAACTGAGATTCAATCATTTTATTAAAGCTAATTTGGTTTTTGATGGTAGTAGAGAAATTATCCATTCTATTATTTATGTTTTCTAGTATTTTATCATTGGATGCCAATTTCTTAGACAAGTTATCCATTACCTTTCCTTGATTAGACACTAACTCTCTCAGGGGTGGAAAATTATTATTGTTGTTGTAAGAGTTATTACCTTGATAATTACCTGAGTAGTTACCTGAGTAGTTAGGCCTCTGTTGATTCCAACCTTGATTTTGTTGAGGACGGTTGTAGTTGTTGTTGTTGTTGATGTACCTTGCATCCTCAAGCATCTCAGGGCAGTGATTGCCTGAGTGTCCAGTATCTCCACATTCCTCACAAGTCATGTGAGAGTCGTAGACGTTCATGACTTCTCTTTTGTCTCCAGCTTTGTCATCGAGCTTTTTTATGAGTAGGTCTAACTTTGCAGACAGCATGTCTACCTCCTTGAGCTGGTGCATACCTCCACCCTTCTTGCGTGTTTGAGTCCTCTCTTCGTTCCAACCTTGGTTGGACGCCATCTTCTCCACAAGGGTTGTAGCTTGTGGTATGGTGAGTGATAGAAATGCGCCTCCAGCTGCAGCATCCATGGTCTCACGAGCACTAGTGATGAGCCCATGATAGAAAGTCTGCATAAGTAGCCAGCTCTCCATTCCATGATGGGGACATTCTAGGATGTAATCTTGAAAGCGCTCCCATGCTTCTGGAACGGATTCATCATGTTGTTGCTGAAAACTTGTAATCTTCCCACGGAGAGCATTGGTCTTGCCCATGGGAAAGAACTTAGCCAGAAAGTTCGTAGAGCAGAGTGCCCACGTAGTGTTCTTATCCTTCGTCGCGTAGAACCACTGCTTCGCTCTCCCCAATAGTGAGAATGGGAAAAGGCGAAGTAGTATGGCGTCTCTGGGAATATCTAATAAAGTGAATGTGCTGCAAATCTCTAGGAAGTGTTGGAGATGAGCACTTGCATCTTCGTGCGGCTTCCCACAAAACTGGTTGGCTTGTACCATGTTGATGAGCCCTGGCTTGAGCTCAAAGTTCTTGTCGATGGCCGCGGCAGGTCCAGTGCGGATGTTGTCCGTAGTGGGAGCTGAGAACTCACGGATCGTCTTGTTCGCCATGGCTGCGAACTCTGTTGATAAATTCCGGATGAAACTTCGGCGGTCTTCTAGATTGGATGAAGTGTTGCATCGAAGTGTTGACTTCTTGAGCTTGGCTCTTGCCCCTCTGATTAATGCTTCGGGGTTGTCAACAAAATTTTCTGGAAGATGTCCTCTATTCATACATCACCCTGCAAAACAATAAGAATGGAAAAATACAGGGGTAAATCTGTATGGGAGAATTGATGATCTCAATCACTTAATGATGCAAATGATGACTCAAATTCCGTATTCATTCCTTGTTAGTAAATCAACCTTCCCCGGCAACGGCGCCAAAAATGCTTGTTGGGCATTCTTAACGTCATTACCAAAAGTAGACTTAGTTTTCTAATTCTGATAACGGCGCCAAAAATGCCGAACCTATCCCTCATGCCACTTAAGCCAAGTTGTCATCCCCAGCATGACATGAGAGACGCGGTATTGAAATATGCAACTGCTCTTCTAAATAAATAATAAATAAGATCTGCAAGCGCACAGATTAATACCGATGTAGCATTTTAACCGGGAAGTATTCCAGGTATCGTTATTTATATTTTTACCACTGGGAAGGGATTACTAACATCAATGTTGATTATGGAATGGAATATAGGAATGAGTATCAATCATTGCATGTATAAGTGAGAGCATTCATCTATCTCTTGCATACAGGGGTAAGTGTCACATAAAATATAGATAAAGTATGAATGGTGACAAAGATAATTAATCTGATCAGCTAGCCACATATAATAATGATAAGCACCTCAACAGATATTCTAGCAAGTCATTAGCATGGTATTAGGACAAACTACAAGGATATTTCCTAAGTTATTCTTAACTATAAAGTCTAGCATATCATAGTTAGTGCAAGTACACTTGGCAATCATTGCGAGAAAGGACTACGCCCATGCATAGTGATATTATCAAGGAAGATGAGAAACATAGCAATCACTCCCCCGTAATAATGTTGCTCTGCCTGCCTTACACACGGGAGGGGGACTATATAAGAACCAACGAAGCTGTCACCATCGCGGACCACCCCACGATCCGACATATAAGGTGCAATCGCAGATAAATATGGTCTAAGCACCACGCCTACACAATATTTATCATTTACCCATGGATCTGATGGATAAACGCTATACGATCCTAAACATGTATATAATTCCAATCTAACTAAGCCAAGCGTATAACTACGATAAACTAAGAACAATATAATCGCAAACATAAACAAGTAGAGCATAGTCATAATCAATATATTGAAATAGAACAAAGTTGTATTTGTAATATTGAAGAACAAAGATGAACAATGAAGAACAGTAAAGGAATTACCAAGAATCCTCTTGACAGATCCGAAAACCAATCGAAGATTGACTCCTTCTAGTTCTAATCCTATGTAGCTATGCTATACTAGAGATCTAGTTGATGTGGTGGCTCTAGGGCTTGATCAGAGACTCTCCTCCTGAGATTAGGGTTTGAGGAATTGAGAATGAGGGAGTGCCTCCTCCAGGGGCCAGGGGTCCTGCTTATATAGCCCCCTCAAGTGAACGTGGGCCGTCGGATCAAACCGACATTAATCGCACGGTTTTCCTTGATCCCTTAGGTCGGTGGAGCATAATCCGCGAGACGGAGCCTGATTGGCTCTCAGGCCAGGGCGGGCGCCCTAGGGAGCAGGGCGGGCGCCCTGCCTCCGGGCCCGTTCGGCCTCCCGTTCGATCTCGTGGCTTCTGGAGTCTTCTAGATGATAGAAAATCGGTGAACACGTTATTATCTCTATGTAAACCCGACGTGTGGGCCTTTCCTCCGTATTTTTTGATAACCCATTGCAGAAACAGACAAACACCAAAACTCGTGGAATTCTGTCAGATAAAACCCTAAGTCTAGGTGTTGGTTGCATTTGGATCCTTTTCTTTATTTATTTGATAACTATATTTGGTACTTAAGGACCGTCAACACTATCCAACTTCAAGATGAAGGATGAAATATGAAGGATGACAAGTCTAAAGTTTTGGTGAAAAAGTGAAGGATGAGGACTTCTCTCATAAGTTCTTAATGTGCTTGCCAAATAAATTCAAGACATTGAGAACTATCATCTTTAGAGGAGGATTGACTGGTGTATCTCCCAATGAGATACTTGGAGATGTCATGATCGATGCTCAATACAACGATAGTGGCAATGAAGATGAAGAGAAGAAAGACAAGAAAGATGATGACAAGAAGAAGAAAAGTGTGGCTTTCAAGGCATCCACCTCATCAAAGAGCAAGGGCAAAGCAAAGAAAGAAGCTTCAAGTGAAGATAAAGATACAACTGACATTGATGATGAGGACATGGCTCTTCTAGTACGCAAGATGGGCAAATTCATGAAGAAGAGAGGCTATAGTGCAAGGAAGAGAAGAGATCACATCAAGGATCATGTGAGGCTATGCTTTGAGTGCAAGAGCCTAGATCACATTGCGGCAAATTGTTCCTACAAGAATGATAATGAGGAGGATGAGAAGAAGGATAATGAAAAGAAGAATGACAATGAGGTGGATATGTTGTCACTTAGGATAGTGATTGCACCAATGATAGTGATGATGATGATGATTCAAGTGATGATGACAATAGGTCCATCAAGAAGGCACTTGCAAGCATCACCATCCACAACAAGCCATCTCTCTTTGACACTCCTTCGACATGCCTTATGGCAAAGCCCACTATGGTAAAATATGATGAAAGTGATGATGAATGTGAAAGTGATGATTGTAGGAGTAATGATGAGGAGGACTAGTCTAAGGATGAGCTCATAGAGATATGTGAGTAACTTAGCACTAGCTATGAAAAGAAGAGAAAGGAGTGCAAAACATTGCAAAAGGAGCTCAAAGCCCTTAAGCAATCCTTTGATGAGCTCTAAGTATCTCATGAGTATCTAAAGGAAGACCATGAGGAGCTTGGCCTTGCTCACACTAAGCTTGAAAAAGCTCACTCCTCTCTACTTGAGCAAGCTAAGGAGAAGGCGACCAAGATGAAGCAAGTGATCGTGACTTGTGATGTGGGACTAACATGTGATCTTATTGATGAATCTTCTTATAGTCCTATTACTGTTGCTCCTACTAACCCTTCTTGTAGCACTTCTACTTCTACCTCATCTACTAGCGATGGTTTGACTTGTGATGCCTCACTAATGGTTGAGAATGAGACACTCAAGAAGGAGGTCAATAAGCTCACTTGTGCCTTAGGAAATGCCTATGGTGGAGATGCCCGCTTGCTAAAGTGCTTGGGTAGCCAAAGGTTTTCTCTCAACAAGGAAGGATTAGGCTATACCCCCAAGAAAGGCAAGGCAGCCTTTGCAACTCACAAAGTTAGCTTTGTAAAGGGCAATGGTTGGTTTTGCAATAGATGCAAGCAAGTTAGGCATATAAAGCAAAATTGCAAGACTAATAAGAACAAGCAACTTAATGTATCGTCAATTAAATTTAATTCTTGTTATATGCTTGTTAAGGGTGCCAATGGTGTGAAGGCTAAGTTCATTTGTACACCAATTGTGGGCCCAAAGAAGAAGGCCATTTGGATACCAAAGACCTTGGTGACTAACCTTTAAGGACCCCAGCAAGTTTGCATACCTAAAAAGAATTGATCTTCTTTTATAGGTCAATTATAAAGTCGAAGGAAGGCATTGGGTGCTTGATAGTGGATGCACACAACACATGACTGGTGATTCAAGAATGTTCAATTCAATCAAGTTAAATGATGGTGATGGTGTTAAAATTATCATATTTGGTGATAATAGCAAAGACAAGGTCAAGGGGCTTGGTAAAATTGCTATATCCAATGATTTGAGCATTTCCAATGTGCTACTAGTAGAGAGCTTGAACTTCAACCTTTTGTTGGTAGCTCAACTTTGTGATCTTGGATTCAAATACATCTTTGGTGTTGATGATGTAGAGATCATAAGTGTAGATGGCTCTAATTTGATCTTCAAAGGCTTTAGATATGAGAATCTATACTTGGTTGATTTTGATGTTCGTGAAGCTAAATTATCAACATGCTTGCTCACCAAATCTAGCATGGGTTGGCTATGGCATAGAAGACTTGGTCATGTTGGGATGAAGCAATTGAATAAGTTAGTGAAGCATGACTTAGTTAGAGGCTTGAAAGATGTCACATTTGAGAAAGATAAGCTATGTAGTGCATGTCAAGCTGGAAAGCAAGTGGACAACACTCATCCAAAGAAGAGTACAATGAGCATATCCAAGGAATTTGAGCTTTTGCACATGGATTTATTTGGACCAACAACATATACAAGCATTGGTGGCAACAAGCATGGCTTTGTGATTATGGATGATTTCACTAGATACAATTGGGTGGCATTTCTTGGTGACAAGAGTGATGTAGAAATTCATCAAGAGAGTGCAAAATGAGTTTGAAATCACAATCAAGAAAGTAAGAAGTGATAATGGAAGTGAATTAAAGAATACAAGAATTGATGAGTGTAACAGAACCGACCAAATTATAAGAGCATA
The DNA here is from genome assembly GCA_022457205.1 of Saccharum spontaneum. Classification (NCBI taxonomy): domain Eukaryota; kingdom Viridiplantae; phylum Streptophyta; class Magnoliopsida; order Poales; family Poaceae; genus Saccharum; species Saccharum spontaneum. Next base: position 26,102,453 of record CM039608.1, on the reverse strand, counting down.
AGTACAAAAACAAGCACCGAAGTGCTCAAATTTTCGAACTTGAGCCCATATAATCCCGGTAGTCAATCGAAACCACGAAGGATTTCAAACCAACTTGCTTACAACCAAGATCGCATCATTCAACATACACATCACACGTTACATTTCACAAGTAGTTCCGAAATAAGCTTACACACACGGAGTCGCAAATTATTACAAACCAAGTTCATAAAGTAGCGGAAGCATAACATACACCAGTTGTTTAAATACTACTGCCAGTCTTACTGATGAACAACCCACAAAAGCATGAGGGAAAGTACATAAAGGATGATCATGCCCTAGTGATCTAGTCTTCGTCACCCGCAGGGTGGAGACAGGTCTTGCAGAAGCCTTGGTAAAGCATATCATCTGCAACAGGAGGGAATAAACCCTGAGTACTGGAATGTACTCAGCTAGACTTACCCGTCAAAAACCAGAAATAAGATGACACCAAGGATTATGCAAGGCTTACACAAGAGGCTAGCTGACATCACATTTTACAGAAAGGCATAAGTAATTGAAACTCTTATAACCTGTACTAGCAGTTATTTTTAGCATTTACCTGTCATCTATCTTAGCACCTGTACTAATCATGCACTTGATTATAATCAAACAATTATTAACATTATATCCATAGTAGGTATAAATTGTGGCAACATTGTACCATTCACTTAACCATCTATTCAATTAATGAGATATACGTTGCCGCTGCTCAAGTCAAGTGCTCACTAACCGGGAGCAACGGCGATTCGAATCGAATTCCTATCCAGCTAGAGGGGTATTTCTAACACTCACCGTGCAGACCCCTGCCAGGGTTGCACAGGCCACCTTTTCATATGATTCAGGAATCGCGGGTCCGAATGATGTCGCGACCCCAAGGGCGACACTCTGCCAGGTGATAGGGACTCTAACCCCCCCTTGGTCTCACGCCAATGTCCCCAAGCACATCCTTTCTCTCCTCCAAGAAGCAACCTACCATTCGATTCCCGGCCTGAACCATATTACTCGGCTTCGCGGTCGGAACGACTTATCCGGCCAACTAAGTGTTAGACTGCGTTCAACATGACTCAAGGACGTACAGCGAATCGGTCCTTAAATAACTCAGATGGGCATAGCTCCACACCCAAGACGTGAAGTGTCTTGCGGCTGTACTATCGAACTCCCGCCCAGTTTCAATTTCATTTTAAGGCATGGTTCCATCCACGATAGTCATAAGCCACTCGTGACCCATTCCTACATCCGTGGATGACCAGAAATCACCCGACTTCTACCGGACTATGCAGGGCTAAGCATTGACACGTGCCTAAACCTAATGTAGGATTAAGTACGATATCTAGACAAGGACAAGTATAATGCAGCAAGTGTTTTCATACAACTCCTACAACTTAATGCAGTAAACAATTGAAAGTACTCAAGATTGATTTATAAAACAATAGGTTCAGCATGCACCGGGGCTTGCCTTTTAGAAAGGTAGATGGCCGGTGATCAGGACACTCGGGCAGATCTCCTGCAGGAACTTCGTCGCCGGCTGGTTCCTCTGGCTGCTCCTGGATTTCCTCCGGGATCGCTTGCTCGAACTCGAGGAGAATCACCCCCTCCAGAACACCTATTGCATGAGTGCATAATAAATTTCATGGATGCATAATGAAGGATGCAGCATGCTCGGAATGAAATGCATTACACCCACTCCTAAAGCTCTATTCAAATCACTTCAATTATTAAGTACAAATTTCCTCTCCGGTAGAGAAGTACTCACCTAATCTACTCAACCTAAGGTATAGCTGTTCCTCCTCTGTTAAGGCCCTAACACCTAACAATCACAAGAACAACTTTACTTAAGTTACCACATCCAAACACAAAATATCACAGTAAGACATTCTGGACAGCAGCTAAATGTTTCTATCATAACTGGAGATTCCTAACTCCAAAAGATATGATCCAAGATAATCTGGAAAGCTTATAAAATTCCCTACAAATCATTTTCAGACCTCAACCCTTAATTCCTAAGTTTTCTAGGTCGAATTTCCAAAGTTCCAGAAATCTGTCCTCTCTAAACAGAGAGCAGCCATTTCTGGACAGTCACTTAAAACAGCAATAACTCCTAAATTACGAAGTCAAATGCCCCAAAATTTTGACACAAACTAGTTTATCAAGTTTACTACAACTTTGGTATTCACAAGTTTTCCAGCAAACACCTTTATTAAGGGTCAACCCCAAAAATACTATTAGCTGTCTAGAAAAACTAGAATTGGGAAGATTAAATATTCATTTATGTGGCAAACTTCCTCTAAGACCAAACTAATGTTACCAAAAGTCCACATAGGTCAAAAAACACCAGAAAGTAAGGTGTGGCCACCTAGAATATTTATTCACACCCCTTTCTTAATTTACTTAATTAATTAAGTGGAATTTTAATCATATATGTAAACTGATCATAAAATTCTACAAAAATTACAGGAGACTCTATGACCTAAAAAGAGGCTACTGTAAAAATTTGAACTAAAGTTATTCAAAGAAACTCCCTACACAAAATTCACAAGCCAAAAAGGCTGATTTTGTATAATTAACAAATCACACTGAAAAGTATCAAACAACAGAATTTATATTTTTCTTAAACACTTTAGGGTACCAGGACACTCTCCAAAAATTTTTATGAACATTGCACATGTAGAAAATTTACTAAAATTCATTCAAGTATTTCCTAAAACAACATGATATCATCGTAACTTGAAAAGTACTCAAGCGCTAGTGCCCAAATTTTTACCAGAGCTAATATATGTACAAATTAACCTACCCACCAATTTCCACAATTTTTGGGACAATAGAACTCTAGTTATTCATTTATCAAGTTTATATTCCAATTAAGACACATTTCAAAACCCTAATTATTTCTTCCAGAAAATAAACATCACATATCTATTTTATATTTTCCTTAAATACTACACATCATGCAGAGCCCAACAAAATTTACTTCATAATTTTTGAGCAAGTAAAACCCTAGATATTCATTTCCTAAACATTATCTAAAACTGTGACAGAATAAAAGAAAAATGAAATAATTCCTATTCGCTACTGGGCCGGCCTGGGAACCGACGCGGCCCACTGCGCGCGCGCGGCCTGCTCGGCCGTCCCGCCCGCGCGCGGCACCTACCAGGTGGGGTCAGCTGGCAGTGAGAAGGGAGCAGAGAGGGGGAGGCCGCGGGCTCCGGCGAGTTCCTGCTCGCCGACGACGACGTCTTCGGCGACGGGAAGGGCACCGACGGGTTCCACATCACCTTCCGCATCACCAAACCCTCAATCCGTGGATTCTACCCAACCCTAGCTACAACGGCCATGGTGACCGCGGCTCGTAGGTGGCACACGGTGGCGCTCCGGCGAGCTCCGGGAGCAAGGGACTTAGGTTGGGCGCGCTACAGCTTCCAGAGGGGATGGTGGATCTATCTATGCTAAGGTCATGGACAGAGGTGGGGCGAGTGCGGCTGGCCACGAGAGCACCGAACCGGCGGCCATGGCGTGGCAGCGCACGACCGCGTTCCGGCGTGGACTGTCCACCCCTGCCGGTAACATCATACCCTAAGCTTCTCTACGCGACCCAGAACCCGAAACAGGAGTTAGCAAGGACAGAGAGTGGCGGTAGTGAGCTGGCCACGGTGAGCCGCCGCGCGGACGAAAACGCCGGCGAGGTCTCGCGGTGGCGGAAATGGAAATTCTCTCACCTCCGCACGATTGGTTCAGGTAAAGGATGGAGGAGGTAGAGGAGACTCTGGCGGAGTGGTGGACGGGGTTTGGGTGGCTGTGGCGTGACGGCGAGTTCGCACGACCGCGGGGAAGTGTGCGGTGGCAATGGCGCGTCCGGGTTGCGTCTCGGTGGGCACGGCAAGGGCGAGAGGTGAATGGAGATGGCGAGCATGAGTGAGTGCGAGGCGAGGTGTCGGCTCGGTCTTCACATCCACGCCTGAGCTCGTGACGTGGAGGCGCTGGCAGAGCACGGGCGCCACGCGGCAGCGCCGTTCTGCCCGGTCGCCACGAAACTGCCTCTATCTGAACTCTGAATGGAGCCCGATTAGTTGGTCTGACAACGTGATTTTGGTGCCAATTAACTCCCAACTGAGCTCGAGTTAGTGAAATCTCCAAATAGCAAAGTCGTAGCCCTTTGCAAGGACTACAAGTTTGTAAGAGAGATCGTGGATTGGTTCGGCTTAGTTAGTGAGATATAGTGTCCTGAAGTGAGGCTCTCGAAACTGAAACTGAATTTTAGTCAACTACACCGACTGAAACCCATTTTTCAAAGCACCATATCTCCTAAACCATTTAGAACTAGGTGGTGATGATGTTGACAAAATTGTAGAGCTAAGTGAGTACTACCACAGTATCAATAAGAGTTGGGGCTGGTTTGGTCTGGTTTGCAAACTACAAGCTCCCAAAGTAGGCCACTATCAAACTGAAGGGTCACTTTTGAGACTTAGAAATTTTCTAAGTGCTGGGGCAGCCCTTCTAGCTGACTTATGGGCCAATTTTGAGCATGTTCTGGTCATTTTCATGAGATGGCCATATTGAGACTTTTGTTCCCTAGGAAATTCTCTACAACTTTGCTTAAGGTTGCTCCTCCATGCAAGGTCTCTAAGCTAGACTTTTTAATTGGTCAAACTAAGGCATTCTAGGGCTAATGCTGGTCAACAACACATTAGAGGGCATTTTGGTAGATTTGGTCAACATGAACATTGCTCCATTAGTTACTCTAAGTGAGATTAAGGTATTGTAGGATATAATTAGCCACTCTACCCCTTAGTTACACAAAAATCCTAGGGTCACATGATTGGAACAAATCAAAACCCTAAAACACCCAATAAAGTTGCAAACCAAGTAAAGCATAATGAGATGATGAATGTTCATGCTTATGCGATACAATGCAATTATGGAAGCTAAACACCTGAAGTGTTACAGCCCTCCCCCCTTATAAAAATCTCATCCCGAGATTTGGAAAGCGTACCATTTTTGATAGAATTCTTTATAACCATCACGTAAATAGTCCTCCCGTTCCCACATAGCGTCACTTTCACTACCCTGATTACTCCACATTACTTTATACCACTTAACCACTCGGCTTCTAGTTACTCGTTCTTGAGTATCAATCACCCGGACTGGCTTTTCTTCATAAGTTAGATCAGATTCAAGCCTGATATCTCCTAATGGAACTCTTTCCTCAGGAACTCGAAGACACTTCTTTAGCTGAGATACATGGAAAACATTGAATATGGCACTCATTTCAGGAGGTAACTGGATCTTGTACACAACAGCTCCACTCTTGCCTATGATCTGGAAAGGACCCACGTATCTCGGTGCAAGTTTCCGCTTGACACCAAAACGTTGTACACTCTTCATTGGAGAAACTTTCAAATAAACGAAGTCTCCAACTTCAAACTCGAGCGGCTTTCTACGACGATCAGCATAACTTTTCTGTCTAGCTTGGGCTACAGCCATATGTTTTTGGATGGTACGGACTTGTTCCTCAGCTTCCTTGACAAAATCAATACCATAATACCTCCTTTCACCAGCTTCTACCCAATTTAGTGGAGTTCTACACTTACGACCATATAAAGCTTCAAATGGGGCCATCTTAATACTCTCTTGGTAGCTATTATTGTATGAAAACTCGGCTAGAGGCAACCATTTTTCCCATGAACCCTTGGATGAAATTACACATGCCCGCAAAATATCTTCCAAGATTTGGTTAACTCATTCAGTCTGACCTGACGTCTGGGGGTGATAAGCAGAGCTTCTCACTAACTTGGTTCCCAGAAGATGATGCAAGTGCTCCCAAAAACAAGCAGTGAACTGGGGACCACGGTCAGAAACGATAGTACGAGGTATCCCATGGAGCCGGACTATCTGATTGAAATACAACTCAGCATAGTCAGTGGGACGATAGTCTACTCGAATAGGAATGAAGTGAGCTGACTTGGTTAAACGATCCACAATTACCCAGATAGAGTTATGATTTTTGACAGTAGGAGGAAGTCCGACAATGAAATCCATACTTATCTCTTCCCATTTCCAACCTGGGATAGAAAGTGGTTGTAGTAACCTAGCTTTCATGTGCACAGCTTTAACTCTACAGCAGGTGTCACACCTAGCAACATATGCAGCTATCTCTTTCCGCATTTTGGTCCACCAATAAAGTGGCTTCAAATCATAATACATCTTATTACTACCAGGATGGATGGACAACTTTGAAGAATGTGCTTCAGACAGGATCTGATCTCTAAGCTCTCGGTCCTTAGGCACTACTAACCTATCCTTAAACCACAGCACACCCTCTTCATCTACCCTGAAATGCTTAGTTTCTTCCTCTTTCATCTTACGCTTGATGTGGAATACACCAGGATCAGTCTTTTGGAGCTCAATAATTCTGCTTTTGAGAGTACAACTGACAGTGATGTTGTACAAGACTGCTGGATGTAGAAGGCGAGATCGATGAAAATCAGTTTCAACTAAGGAATGGCAATGAGACTTACGGCTTAAAGCATCTGCAACCACATTTGCCTTGCCAGGATGATAGTGCACTTGAAGACTATAATCCTTAATCAACTCAAGCCATCTCCTTTGATGCATATTTAACTTGGGTTGGGTGAAAATGTATTTGAGGCTTTTGTGGTCCGTGTAGATATTGCAGACATTGCCCAACAGATAATGCCGCCATACTTTCAAAGCATGAACAACTGCAGCCAGTTCTAGGTCATGCGTTGGATAATTCACCTCATGTTTCCGAAGTTGTTGAGAGGTATATGCAATTACTCGGCCTTCCTGCATCAAAACACCTCCCAAACATATGCCTGAGGCATCACAATAAACATCAAATGGTTTCTCGATATCCGGTTGCGCCAAAACCGGAGCCGAGGTTAGGAGGGTTCGTAGTTGGTGAAAAGCCGCATCACACTGAGGAGTCCAGACAAACCTGGTGTCTTTTTGCAGCAACCGAGTCATGGGTTTGGCTATTTTTGAGAAATCTGGGATGAAGCGACAATAATAGCCAGCCAACCCAAGAAAACTCCAGACCTCATGAACCGAAGTAGGAGCCTTCCAATTCAATACTTCCTGTACCTTGGTGGGGTCCACCATAATTCCCCCATCGGACAACATATGCCCAAGGAAAGGTACTTCACGAAGCCAGAATTCACACTTACTGAACTTCGCATACAGTTGATGTTCGCGCAGTCTGGTGAGGACAATACGCAGGTGTTCGGCGTGTTCTTCCTCATTTTCAGAATATATCAAGATGTCATCAATAAACACCACCATAAAGTTGTCCAATTCAGGCATAAACACCGAATTCATCAAGCACATGAAGTGTGCGGGGGCATTAGTCAGGCCGAAAGACATAACAAGATACTCATAAAGTCCGTATCTTGTCGAAAAAGCTGTTTTTGGAATGTCTTCAGGACGGATTTAATCTGATGTTAACCAGACCTCAGATCAATCTTGGAAAAGACTTTAGCTTTAGACAACTGATCGAACAAGATATCGATACGTGGTAGAGGATACTTATTTTTGATAGTGACTGCATTCAGAGGTCTATAATCTACACACATCCGCAAAGACTGGTCCTTCTTCACAAAGATAGTAGGGCATCCCCACGGAGACGAACTAGGACGAATCAGCCCCTTCTTCAAAAGTTCATTCAACTGCACCTTAAGTTCAGCTAGCTCATTCGGAGGCATCCTATAAGGTCTCCTAGAGATGGGAGCCGTGCCAGGCAACAACTCGATTTTAAATTCCACATCCCGATCCAGAGGGAGTCCTGGCAAATCATCGGGAAAAACGTCCGGAAACTCACTTACTATGGGAATTTCAGCTAACGCCTTTGCTTGCACAACATGAACTTCACCGGACAAATCAATTTTTCTGGGAAGTTGCACTAGAAAACTCTTTTGATCTGTAGGATCTCTGAGCATAACTACCCGGGTGGATGTATCAATGAGTACCCCATTCTGACTCATCCAATTCATGCCCAAAATAACATCTATGCCTAATCCAGGCAAAACCACTAAGGCAAGCGAGTACTTTCGCCCCTCTATCTCAAACTCTAGATTCCCTACTACTTTATTTGTGGAAATATTCCCACTTGCCGCACTAATGCAATAACCCCCACCTTCAACAGTATGTAATTTGTGTGCAAACTTTGATGCAAACTTAGGACTGATAAAGGAATGTGAAGCACCTGAATCAAATAGTACCACTGCAGGATGTTGGTCAACTAGGAACTTACCAGCAGTGACAACCTCACCCGATGGGATTTCCTCAATACTGTTATAATGAGCATGCCCCTGACGGCCACCTTGATTGACATTCTTCTTAGGATAAGGACAGTTCCTGGACCAATGGTCTGGCTTGTTGCAGTTCCAGCAAGACATGTTGCTAGGAGGAACACTGGAGCTGCTCTGACCAGAATTACCCTTTGGCAGAGCGACTGTATATGCCTTGCGAAACCTAGTTTAAGTAGCAGACTTTTTCTGCGGTGGACGAAACTTGTTATTCAGGGCAGGTGGGTGAGGGGAAGCCCTCGGTGCAGCTGGAGTCCGAGACTGCGAAGCACTCGCCTCAAGGGCCCTTTTGCGGCTCTTAGAGGCAGAATAATTAGCATTATTGTTTTCTTGAGTTAAAGCATCACTGATAAAATCATTGAAGGTAGTACACTTGCTAGTGCCCATGGTCTTCATCAGCTTTGGGCCAAGGCCCCTTTTAAAGCTAGCAATTTTTTTAGCATCGGTATCCACAAACTTTGTTGCATACCTTGCTAGATTGTTGAAAGATTGCAGATATTCAATCAAACTTTTATTACTCTGCGACAGCCTCATGAATTCCGTGTACTTGATAGCCATAAGACCTGGAGGAATATAATTCCCGCGGAATGCTGCTTTGAACTGGTCCAAAGCAACCGGGACATTTGCAGGCAAGGTGGAACGGTAGTGGCTCCATCAAATACCCGCTGGACCATGCAGTTGATGAGAAGCATATTCAGTCTTTAGCTCATCAGTCAAGCGAAGCAGACGAAACTTTTGCTCAATAGTGTTCAATCACTCGTCGGCTTGCAGCGGTTCCTCCGCCTCCTTAAAGAGCGGGGGCTTAGTGTCAAGAAAGTCCTTGAAATCACTATATTGATTGGGTTCTAGGCCCTGGCGGCCGTGACGAGCCTCCCGGTTGGCAAGCTGGCGCATAGCATCAGCCAGCATGCGCTGCCCTTCAACCACGGTCTGCATCAGCTCAGCCGGCGTAGGTGGTGGCGGAGGGGGTGGTTGTTCCTCATCCTCAACGCCATGACCCCGACGGAGGTTGTACGACATCTGCAAAATGCATAGCCCATGAGCACTGACGATGTGGAAAATTTGTAGATGAATTATTGTAAATATGTCAAACTGACTTCATGAAAATGACTTCGCAAAGAATCAATGTACAATAATTCATCACAACCGCACAATCCATTCAAGCGCATCAATTGACGCAATCATGCGTGGGCATCCAACAAGATGTATTTTGATATAAGGCTCACTCACAGGGAGCACGGCCGTGTCTGAACCGTTTACGTTAATATCTACGTGACTTTTGACCTTCCGTACGGGTACTCGGATTCGATCCAAAACTTCTAATTGATTGAGAAAGGCTACTTCAAACTGACCACAAAGAAACTTCTCAACGGTAGAGTTCCATGGTGGATCATGACTAGCCACCTCGATACCAGTGCGTGCCCAGCAGCATAGCCTTATGTCACGCGCCACAGGAGGCCCTCGGTTTTGTCGCGGCACTGAAGGATGCTAGTCGTGACACCATCATCGAACGCAACACAATAAGACATCCATTTGTGATCGAAATTAACAAGTTCAAACTAAACATCCAGGAAAACATAGGGTTCGACCTTACATCCCAAAAGCCAAGTTATTACAAAGCCTCACTCCAACACAGGGAGGGCACAAAAGATGATCCTAACATCGTAGCTACGTGATGACTACTCTAAGCATCGTCCTCGGAGTCGGTGTCAAGGATCTCCCCGCCATCCTCGTCGCTAACAGGCTTTAACTCCTCATCTTCTTCTTCTTCTTCTTCTTCTTCTTCTTCTTCTTCTTCTGGTGGGGCATCCTGTGGCCCATTGACCTCCACTTCTTCATCATCTTCAGCCATGAAGACTTCCGAACCCATCTCCTCATCCGCGTTATTGTCCCGAGGTAGCAGAGGATTGAGCTGGTTGTTCAGGCGGTGCACTTCTTCATGAAGATTGTCATTGTATTCTTCTGCATTCTCCAACTGTTGTTCGAGCTCCACCTGACGAACTCTCAGGATGTTCTCCTCGTGCCAGGCTTCATCCCTCTGGTTCATCATATGGACCAGCATGCGTTGACAGTTGCGATTGGCTACTGTCAACCTCTGGACCGCAAGTGTTTCCTGATCTCGGTCATGGATCACTTGCTCTAGTTGCTGCTGCACCGCATTCCTAGCAGCAGTCACCTCGGCCAACTCAGCCCTCAACCTTTCCACCTCCGTGGGCTCGGGGCGGGGCTCATGTGGAGCGAGCTGGTGGCGAGGGACCCTACCTCTGGTTGACTTGCGAGCGGTCCTCTTAGTGCATGCCATCTGTAGCAACAAGAGACGATTTAAAGTGAGGATAATTTAGGGGATACGAAGTTTAATTTAGTCGAGACTATTGAAATTTTTAAGGAGGGAGTAAAATGACATGTATGATATAATTAAACATGATGTATGCATGTTCCGTACGCCCTCTCACCTTAGCACAAACCTAAATTTCTAATGCTAAGCGATGACATACATACGTTCTCTCATATAAGCGAAACTATCGGTCTACTCGTTACGCTGTTAGTGTACCTGCAGAAAATCTTATTTCAGCCCATAGTTTCCCAATATAAGCACACAAGAAAGCAGCATATTAAATACTTTCCATATACACATCCCCTGATGTATATACTTCAGTATCAAAGCTACCTGATATATATATTCCCACAATTAAGTGCTTACATAATTACATGGTTTGAACATGTAAGTATGCAAGTCACCAAAGCTACTCTCCCCTAGATCGCCGGTTGGACGATCATGCTCTCACAACTCACACTTACCAGAGCGTTGAGGCAATTGATCCATACATTACCACCCAAGTGGATGGCATCCATACAATATCACGCTGTATGGACGACGAAACAAAAACAAACAAGGCACCCAAGTTAGTCTTTATAATAAGCCACCTAAGAGTCCTTATTTGGGCTAAGGGATGTGATCACTGGCATACCTATAAAAATAATTTTTAGAGTTTTAACCCTTTTCATAAAAAAATACTTTTGTTTTTTTAATACTCGTACGATGTGTTTAATGTTGAATTATGCTCCAATACCAGCTGTAACAGAACCGACCAAATTATAAGAGCACAAGTAAAAAAACAAGCACCGAAGCGCTCAAATTTTTGAACTTGAGCCCATATAATTCCGGTAGTCAATCGAAACCACGAAGGATTTCAAACCAACTTGCTTACAATCAAGATCGCATCATTCAATATACACATCACACGTTACATTTCACAAGTAGTTCTGAAATAAGCTTACACACACGGAGTCGCAAATTATTACAAACCAAGTTCATAAAGTAGCGGAAGCATAACACACACCAGTTGTTTAAATACTACTACCAGTCTTACTGATCAACAACCCACAAAAGCATGAGGGAAAGTACATAAAGGATGATCAAGCCCTAGTGATCTAGTCTTCGTCACCCGCAGGGTGGAGACAGGTCTTGCAGAAGCCTTGGTAAAGCATATCATCTGTAACAGGAGGGAATAAACCCTGAGTAATGGAATGTACTCAGCTAGACTTACCCGTCAAAAATCAGAAATAAGATGACACCAAGGATTATGCAAGGCTTACACAAGAGGCTAGCTGACATCACATTTTGCAGAAAGGCATAAGTAATTGAAACTCTTATAACCTGTACTAGCAGTTATTTTTAGTATTTACCTGTCATCTATCTTAGCACCTATACTAATCATGCACTTGATTATAATCAAACAATTATTAACATTATATCCATAGTAGGTATAAATTGTGGCAACATTGTACCATTCACTTAACCATCTGTTCAATTAATGAGATCTACGTTGCCGCTGCTCAAGTCAAGTGCTCACTAACCAGGAGCGACAGCGATTCGAATCGAATTCCTATCCAGCTAGAGGGGTATTTCTAACACTCACCGTGCAGACCCCTGCCAGGGTCGCACAGGCCACCTTTTCATATGATTCAGGAATCGCCGGTCCGAATGATGTCGCGACCCCAAGGGCGACACTCTACCAGGTGATAGGGACTCTAACCCCCCTTGGTCTCACGCCAATGTCCCCAAGCACATCCTTTCTCTCCTCCAAGAAGCAACCTACCATTCGATTCCCGGCCTGAACCATATTACTCGGCTTCGCGGTCGGAACGACTTATCCGGCCAACGAAGTGTTAGACTACGTTCAACATGACTCAAGGACGTACAGTGAATCGGTCCTTAAATGACTCAGACGGGCATAGCTCCACACCCAAGACGTGAAGTGTCTTGCGGCTGTACTATCGAACTCCCGCCCGGTTTCAATTTCATTTTAAGGCATGGTTCCATCCACGATAGCCATAAGCCACTCGTGACCCATTCCTACATCTCGCGGATGACCGGAAATCACCCGACTTCTACTGGACTATGCAAGGCTAAGCATTGACACGTGCCTAAACCTAATGTAGGATTAAGTACGATATCTGGACAAGGACAGGTATAATGCAGCAAGTGTTTTCATACAACTCCTACAACTTAATGCAGTAAACAATTGAAAGTACTCAAGATTGATTTATAAAACAATAGGTTCAGCATGCACCGGGGCTTGCCTTTCAGAAAGGTAGATGGCCGGTGATCAGGACACTCGGGCAGATCTCCTGTAGGAACTTCGTCGCCAGCTGGTTCCTCTGGCTGCTCCAGCTGCTCCTGGATTTCCTCCGGGATCGCTTGCTCGAACTCGAGGAGAGTCACCCCCTCCGGAACACCTATTGCATGAGTGCATAATAAATTTCATGGATGCATAATGAAGGATGCAGCATGCTCGGATTGAAATGCATTACACCCACTCCTAAAGCTCTATTCAAATCACTTCAATTATTAAGTACAAATTTCCTCTCTAGTAGAGAAGTACTCACCTAATCTACTCAACCTAAGGTATAGTTGTTCCTCCTCTGTTAAGGCCCTAACACCTAACAATCACAAGAACAACTTTACTTAAGTTACCACATCCAAACACAAAATATCACAGTAAGACATTCTAGACAGCAGCTAAATGTTTCTATCATAACTGAAGATTCCTAACTCCAAAAGATATGATCCAAGACAATCTGGAAAGCTTATAAACTGCCCTACAAATCATTTTCAGACGTCAACCCTTAATTCCTAAGTTTTCCAGGTCGAATTTCCAAAGTTCCAGAAATCTATCCTCTCTAAACAGAGAGCAGCCATTTCTGGACAGTCACTTAAAACAGCAATAACTCCTAAATTACTAAGTCAAATGCCCCCAAATTTTGACACAAACTAGTTTATCAAGTTTACTACAACTTTGGTATTCACAAGTTTTCCAGCAAACACATTTATTAAGGGTCAACCCCAAAAATACTACTAGCTGTCCAGAAAAACTAGAATTGGGAAGATTAAATATTCATTTATGTGGCAAACTTCCTCTAAGACCAAACTAATGTTACCAAAAGTTCACATAGGTCACAAAAACACCAGAAAGTAAGGTGTGGCCACCTAGAATATTTATTCACACCCCTTTCTTAATTTACTTAATTAATTAAGTGGAATTTTAATCATATATGTAAACTGCTCATAAAATTCTACAAAAATTACAGGAGACTCTCTGACCTAAAAAGAGGCTACTGTAAAAATTTGAACTAAAGTTATTCAAAGAAACTCCCTACACAAAATTCACAAGCTAAAAAGGCTGATTTTTGTATAATTAACAAATCACATTGAAAAGTATCAAACAACAGAATTTATATTTTTCTTAAACACTTTAGGATACCAGGACACTCTCCAAAAATTTTTATGAACATTGCACATGTAGAAAATTTACTAAAATTCATTCAATTATTTTCTAAAACAACATGATATCATCGTAACTCGAAAAGTACTTAAGCACTAGTGCCCAAATTTTTACCAGAGCTAATATATGTACAAATTAACCTACCCACCAATTTCCACAATTTTTGGGACAATAGAACTCTAGTTATTCATTTATCAAGTTTATATTCCAATTAAGACACATTGCAAAACCCTAATTATTTCTTCCAGAAAATAAACATCACATATCTATTTTATATTTTCCTTAAATACTACACATCATGCAGAGCCCAACAAAATTTACTTCATAATTTTTGAGCAAGTAAAACCCTAGATATTCATTTCCTAAACATTATCTAAAACTGTGACAGAATAAAAGAAAAATGAAATAATTCCTATTCGCTACTGGGCCGTCCTGGGAACCGACGCGGCCCACTGCGCGCGCGGGGCCTGCTCGGCCGTCCTGCCCGAGCGCGGCACCTGCCAGGTGGGGTCAGCTGGCAGTGAGAGGGGAGCAGAGAGGGGGAGGCCGCGGGCTCCGGCGAGTTCCTGCTCCCCGACGACGACGTCTTCGGCGACGGGAAGGGCACCGACGGGTTCCACATGACCTTCCGCATCACCTAACCCTCAATCCGTGGATTCTACCCAACCCTGGCTACAACTAAGGCTGGATAACAAGCCGGCTCGTTCTGGCTCGTTAGGATAACGAGCCAGCTCGGCTCGGCTCGTTATCTTAACGAGCCAGAAAGCCAGCTCGGCTCGGCTCGTTATGAGCTCGAGCTGGCTCGTTAGGCTCGCGAGCCAGGTATAAAACATACATAAAATATAACATTTGCATTTATCTAAATCTTAAAAATATTAATAATATAAAAATAATATATTCAATAACCTTAAATCGAATAAAATATTCATATGAGCTAACATATCATCCATTTGTGAAGTGCAAGACATGAAGTAATACAAAACTAATATAAGTTATGATGACTTTTCCTCTAAAACTACGGCTCGTTTGGCTCGCGAGCGGCTCACGAGCCAGCTCGAGTTGGCTCGTTATAGCTAACGAGCTAAAATCCTGGCTCGGCTCGGCTCGGCTCGTTATCATAACGAGCCGAGCCGAGCTGAGCCGAGCCAGCCACGAGCCGAGCGAGCTAACGAGCTTTGAGTTTTTCGTCCAGCCTTAGCTACAACGGCCATGGCGACCGCGTCTCGGAGGTGGCACACGGTGGCGCTCCGGCGAGCTCCAGGAGCAAGGGACTTAGGTTGGACGCTACGGCTTCCAGAGGGGATGGCAGATCTATCTATTCTAAGGTCACGGACAGAGGTGGGGCGAGTGCGGCTGGCCACGAGAGCACCGAACCGGCGGCCATGGCGCGGCAGCGCACGACCGCGTTCCGGCGTGGACTATCCACCCCTGCCGGTAACATCATACCCTAAGCTTCTCTACGCGACCCGGAACCCGAAACAGGAGTTAGCAAGGATGGAGAGTGGCGGTAGTGAGCTAGCCACGGTGAGCCGCCGCGCGGACGAAAACGCCGGCGAGGTCTCGCGATGGCGGAAATGGAAATTCACTCTCACCTCCGCACGATTGGTTCAGGTAAAGGATGGAGGAGGTAGAGGAGACTCTGGCAGAGCGGTGGACGGGGTTTGGGTGGCTGTGGCGTGACGGCGAGTTCGCACGACCGCGGGGAAGTGTGCGGTGGCAATCGTGCGTCCGGGTTGTGTCTCGGTGGGCACGGCAAGGGCGAGAGGTGAATGGAGATGGCGAGCGTGAGTGAGTGCGAGGCGAGGTGTCGGCTCAGTCTTCACATCCACGCCTGAGCTCACGACGTGGAGGCGCTGGCAGAGCACGGGCGCCACGCGGCAGCGCCGTTCTGCCCGGTCGCCACGACACTGCCTCTGTCTGAACTCTGAATGGAGCCCGATTAGTTGGTCTGACAGCGCGATTTTGGTGCCAATTAACTCCCAACTGAGCTCGAGTTAGTGAAATCTCCAAATAGCAAAGTCGTAGCCCTTTGCAAGGACTACAAGTTTGTAAGAGAGATCGTGGACTAGTTCGGCTTAGGTAGTGAGATATAGTGTCCTGAAGTGAGGCTCTCGAAACTGAAACTGAATTTTAGTCAACTACACCGACTGAAACCCATTTTTCAAAGCACCATATCTCCTAAACCATTTAGAACTAGGTGGTGATGATGTTGACAAAATTGTAGAGCTAAGTGAGTACTACCACAGTGTCAATAAGAGTTGGGGCTGGTTTGGTCTGGTTTGCAAACTACAAGCTCCCAAAGTAGGCCACCATCAAACTGAAGGGTCACTTTTGAGACTTAGAAATTTTCTAAGTGCTGGGGCAGCCCTTCTAGCTGACTTGTGGGCCAATTTTGAGCATGTTCTTGTCATTTTCATGAGATGGCCATATTGAGACTTTTGTTCCCTAGGAAATTCTCTACAACTTTGCTTAAGGTTGCTCCTCCATGCAAGGTCTCTAAGCTAGACTTTTTAATTGGTCAAACTAAGGCATTCTAGGGCCTAATGCTGGTCAACAACACATTAGAGGGCATTTTGGTAGATTTGGTCAACATGAACATTGCTCCATTAGTTACTCTAAGTGAGATTAAGGTATTGTAGGATATAATTAGCCACTCTACCCCTTAGTTACACAAAAATCCTAGGGTCACATGATTGGAACAAATCAAAACCCTAAAACACCCAATAAAGTTGCAAACCAAGTAAAGCATAATGAGATGATGAATGTTCATGCTTATGCAATACAATGCAATTATGGAAGCTAAACACCTGAAGTGTTACAATGAGCTTTGTGATGAGTATGGCATTAGGCATTAATTTTCGGCTAAGTACACACCACAATCCAATGGGCTAGTTGAAAGAAAGAATAGAACTTTGATTGACATGGCAAGATCAATATTGAGTGAATATAATGTTAGTCATTCCTTTTGGGCCGAAGATATCAACACGGCTTGCTTCTATAGCAACTACCTCTATTGCCATCAATTCCTAGAGAAGACACCATATGAGATCTTGAATGGTAGAAAGCCCAATATTGCATATTTTTGGGTATTTAGTTGCAAATGCTACATATTGAAGAAAAGCACAAGATTGAGCAAGTTTGAGAAGAAATGTGACAAATGTTTCTTTCTTGGTTACTCCACTACTAGCAAAGCTTATAGAGTTTGGAATTTGGCTAGTGGTACTCTTGAGGAAGTTCATGATGTGGAATTTGATGAAACCAATGGCTCTCAAGAGGAAGATAAAAATCTAGATGATGTGAGAGGCACTCAACTGGCCAATGCAATGAAGAAGATGGATATTGGTGACATAGGGTCTTGAAAAGTGATTGAGGTTGAAGAAGATAAAGATCAAGTGCAAGTTAGTGGTTCTTATAATCAAAATCAAGCTAGTTCATCATCTTAAGTGCAAGATCAACAATAATTAGCTAGTACATCATCTCAACCCAATGATCAATCAATTGTGAGCAATCAAGTGCAAGTTCTCCAACCAACCAACATTGCAAGAGATCATCCATTAGACTCCATAATTGGTGATATCTCAAGAGGTGTACAAAAAAGATCAAGATTGGCATCATTTTGTGAACACTTCTCATTCGTGTCATCCATTGAACCTAAGAAGATAGATGAAGCTTTGAAGGATGTTAATTGGGTCAGTGCTATGCATGAAGAGCTAAACAACTTCACAATAAATCAAGTATAGGAGTTAGTTGAGAGGCCTAAGGGACACAATGTGATTGGGACTAGATAGGCCTTTCGCAACAAGCAAGATCAAGATAGAATAGTTGTAAGGAACAAAGCAAGATTAGTGGCTCAAGGATATAATCAAGTTGAAGGTCTTGACTTTGGAGAAACATATGCCTCGGTTGCAAGATTAGAAGCAATTAGGATCTTGTTAGCCTATGCTTGTGCCCATAACATCAAGCTATATCAAATGGATGTGAAAAGTACATTTCCCAATGGGTACATCAATGAGCTTGTGTATGATGAACAACCTCTCAGTTTTAAAGATGAAAAGAAGCTCAACCATGTTTATAAGTTGAGAAAGACTTTGTACGGTTTGAAGCAAGCACAAAGAACATGGATGAGAGGTTGAGGGATTTCCTACTCTCTAAAGGGTTCATTATGGGCAAGGTTGACACCACTCTCTTCACCAAGAAGATTGGAAAGGACTTGTTTGTGTTACAAGTCTATGTTGATGATATCATATTTGGATCAACCAATCAAGATTTTTGTGAGGAGTTTGGAAAGATGATGGCAAATGAATTTGAGATGTCTATGATTGGAGAGCTTAGTTACTTCCTTGGTCTCCAAATCAAGCAATTGAAGAATGGTACATTTGTGAGTCAAGGCAAGTATATTAAAGATAAGCTCAAGAAATTTGGCATGGATGATGCAAAGGGAATTAGTACACCAATAGGGACAAATGAAAGCTTGGATAGTGATACAAGTGGCAATATGGTGGAACAAAAGATGTATCGGTCTATGATTGGAAGCCTACTCTATGTGATAGCATCAAGGCCGGATGTGATGTTTAGTGTATGTATGTGTGCTAGATTTCAAGCCTCACCAAGAGAAAGTCATCTGAAGGCTACAAAGAGAATATTGAGGTACTTGAAGCATACACAAAATGTTAGATTGTGATATCCCAAAGGAGCAAAGTTTGAGTTGATTGGATATTCGAACTCTGATTATACGGGATGCAAGGTTGAGAGAAGAAGCACATCGGTCACATATCAACTATTAGGAAGATCACTTATTTCTTGGTCATCAAAGAAGCAAAATAGTGTTGCACTTTCAACTGCCGAAGCCGAATACATTGCCGCCGGTAGTTGTTGTGCACAAATTCTTTGGATGAAGGCCATCTTGAATGATTTTGGAATCAAGTTCAAACAAGTGCCATTGCTATGTGATAATAAAAGTGCCATGAAGCTCACCAACAATCTGGTTCAATATGCAAGAACAAAGCACATAGATGTCCAACATCATTTCATTAGGTATCACTAACAAAAAGCGGACATTTCAATTGAGAGTGTTGGCACCGATGATCAACTTGACGATATCTTCACCAAGCCACTTGATGAAAAGAGGTTTTGTAAGCTAAGGAATGAATTGAATATACTTGACTTCTCAAATATGTGTTGATGCACTCCCATTATATGACATGCCTCTCCTTCGAGCAAAGCAAGGTAAAGTTGTTTGATATGTCATTCATCCTTTGCTAAGGATTTGTTTAGTGCATCTAGTCATTCCTATCATGTCTTAAGCTCATTCATGAAAATCAAATGAATTTGATGCTTGTATGGTACCACTATTGCTTGTATGCTTGAAATGATCTAGTGGTAGCATATGACATGTTTGTGGGCTTGTGAACCTAGTGTTTGATCTAGATAATGAGCTATAAGTGTTTAACTCAACATGGTGCATGATAAACCTTATTTGGAGGTGTGAAGAAGATTACCCTTGGATCAAACCGAGTTAAATATCTTTTGCAAGTAATCTAGATTGAACCAAAATTAGGAAATGATCCTCACATATAATGGTTGCACACAACTTTCCTAAAGTTTGTGCTCACCTTTTGTGGTCATTAATGACAAAGGGGGAGAGATAATTTCCAAAGATATGATAAAGAAAGGAAGGGGATCAATTAAAACTTGAAGCACACAAGTGTAATACCCCAAAATTTTGGCATGATTTAAAAATAGGAGAATATGATTTTTATGTATTTTTGTGAGCAT
This sequence comes from Saccharum spontaneum, assembly GCA_022457205.1. Classification (NCBI taxonomy): domain Eukaryota; kingdom Viridiplantae; phylum Streptophyta; class Magnoliopsida; order Poales; family Poaceae; genus Saccharum; species Saccharum spontaneum. The sequence goes on along the minus strand of CM039608.1, from coordinate 26,082,553 downwards.
ACAAACTTAGAAAATAATAATTTTTATTAATTTAAAATCAAATATAAGGGTAGAAACATGATTGAGCATTCATGCTGCTGCATTCGAATTTTTGTATTGAGTGGTTTGATTCAATTCAAAAGAGAATTCAAAATCTTTTGGAAAATGGCTTTGAAAAATTGGAAAAGAAAAAGAAAAGGATATTTCCTATCCTTTCAGCTTTTGGCCCAACTCAGCCTGAGCGCTCCGTCTTGGGCCATCCAGGTCACAGCCCAGCAGCTTGCGCGCGCGCCGCGTCCGCCTCCCACCGCGCTGCCGGCCCAGGGGTCGCCCTTCTCCCCGCTTCGCGTCACGGGCCGAGCCCAGCCGCTGGCCCAACTCGCACCCGCGTTCTCCTTTCCCCTCTCTCTCTGGCTGGCACTCCGGTCCTGCATGTCAGGATCACCTTCTTCCCCACGTCGTCAGGTCGGTGCTTTCCAAAATCGCCACCAACCGAATCTGCCCCCCCAATCTCCTCCTTCCTTACTTGGAGCGCCTTCGGGCTATAAATACCAGGTGCCATGCTATGCTACATCCATCTCATCTTCTTGTAGCCGCTGTGGTGCTCGAGAGACCGGTCACCGCGAGCGTGAGCCCTAGCCGCCGCCTTTCCGAGCCGCGCGCCTCCTTTGGTTCGTCCTTGGCTCCGTTTTCGCGCGAGGTGAGCTCGTCATGCTCCGCTCTCCCTCCCCGTGTTTTCCTTTCTCTGAATCATGCCCGGGAGTGTGGTAACGCAAGATCTGGCCATGGCGCCGCCGGCAGTTTTTCCCGCCGTCGCCGCCGGCAGTAATTGTGGGTTGTCCGATCTCGGATCGACCGTCCAGATTAGAAGATACCGGTTCGTGGCTATTTTGTTAAAGAGCCCCTCTCTTTTCTTGAAAACAAACCCGCGGTCCATGGCGTATTCCCGAATTACGTTTTCCTTTTCATAAAGCATAGTTTGATCTCGGTAAATTCAAAAATATGTTTTCACTTATTTACAGTTTTGCCACTAGATTAATTCATGCATAGAATCTCCGTTTAACTCCGATTTGACCCGTTCAAATTGCATTTGGTTCGTATTTGCGAGCTCTACAAGTTAGTGATGCTGTTCAGTAGGTTTGTAACATTTTATTTTCAAGTTTGAATTAAAGTAATTATTTTTCTATAGGAAATCTTAGTAAATTCATAACTTTGTTGTTTTAGCTCCGTTTTTCCTGATCTTCGCGTCTCTATGATCCTAGCGAGTTGTAGATTCGTTTTAAAGACTTTTTATCTTATTTTATTACTATTGGTGTACTATTCTAATTATAGTCTTGTTTGTTTTTGCATGATTGTTGTTGGGATGAATGTTGTTGCCATTGTTGATCGAGTATAGACAGTGAGCAATTCATTGGAGACGAAGAGTTTTTCTCCGAGCAAGATCTTCAGGACCAGTTTGAGCCAAGCAAGTATACATGGGATTGTCCTTGTTGTCCTATTTACAATAAGCAAATATAATCATTATGCATATATTCCCTTGATAAGGATGACTTAGTTTTGATCTCATACCTTGACACCTATTATATTGCATTGAGTAGCATTGCTAGTGCTTAACATGAACTATGATCATGTAATTTGACTAATGGAATATTCAATAAACATTAAAAGATGACTTTTTAGTAATATGATAAAAGGGGGCTAGAGCATTGGGCTATTTTATAGTGCTCTAGTTTCTCTCCTTAAGGACTTATCTATAAGCGAACATCCGGGATTTACAGTACAACTGTGAGGGCTATATGGCTCTGGCTTTAGTCATATAGAAGGACCTTTTCTAACTTGTTAGTGGTAACTTTTTGGCGTAAGAATGGCTTGACGAATCGGGTATAGTGTTGCCTCTGTCCTTATGTGTGTAGGCTGCGTGTCATTGTGCCATTTAGAAGGGGGGCTCTACATCTGTTTGCCGAGTGAATCTAATGGTCCTAACTTGTTAGACGAACCTTTGAAAGACTTCATAGTGTTTCCCTGTCTGCTCACCTTGGAAGTGTTTTGGGAGTAATTAACCCGGGCATATGGGCAACACGACTCACAGTGAAAGTGTACAACCTCTGCAGAGTGTAAAACTGTTATAACAGCCTTGCTCACGGTCACGAGTGGCCTTGGACCCTTATGGAATAGTTGATCATTAATAATAAATATGTTTTTGCTATTCATTAATCATTTCACATGGATCATATGTTTATTGTTTACATTGAGACATCTTGATGTTTTTGATATGCTAAAATTATGCCAACTAAAAGCTACATGCTGATAAACCAATGTCATGCCTTTGAGCCTCATGAACCCCATGTTACACTTGTTGAGTACGAGATGTACTTACGCTTGTTTATTTTTCTTACTTGGATAAAAATCCCAGATTGGTAACAGATGGTGCAAATAGTGACTACTACTCCTACTTTCCTGAAGATTACTAGACTTGCAGTCAACCAGTCAATGTGCCTGTGCTTGGAGCTACCACGAGAGATTTACCTTTTTACTTTTCGCTACATTTGTGTAAAGACTATGTGTTAATAATCATGATGTAATAACATTTGTGATGATACTTCCTTTATAATTTGTCAGCTTATGTGTGATTGATCTCTGGGCGCACATAAAAGTATGCATTCCATTTGGTCTTTAAATGGGTGTGATAAATTGGTATCAAAGCTTTTGTTGACTGTAGGACGCAAGCCTAGCTAGAAATGGTCGATTTAGTATCTTCTTGTTCACTATTTTTATGCTTATTATCTTGCTCTTGTTATTTGATAAATTTTTATGCTTCTTATGTCTCATTCTATTACGAAATTTTGCCTCTATTCTAACTACATCTAAAACTCTGTAGATGGTTTGTGCCCACAAGACTGCCCGCATCACCACTGGAGGCCACTACCCACCTCGTGCCTTGCTTGCACCGGAAGAGCCACAAGAGGAAGCACCCTAGGAACAAGAGCAGGCCCCTAAAGCACCAATCCAAGCGCCAGCACCTTTCCAGGAAGAATCAGAGCCTGAAGAAGATCCTGAGATCATCGAGATTGAAGATGATGAAGAGGAGGAAGCTAATGGAGGAGAGCAACCCCCGTCTCCACCACATGATGAAGCTGCTGATGATGTGCCACCTCCTCCAATGGGGTGGACTGTGAGGATCTACCACAAGGCTGGGGGAGACTCTGTCTCGCACCATCGACTGGTGGGAATGCTCGTTGCCTACTTCGCTGATTGGCACCCAGCTGTGGAGTACGTCTGCTGGGAGTATACGCATCCGCTAGAGGACACCTACTGGAAGGCAAGAGCAAGTATTTTTCCTAGGGATGAGGAAAAAGGGGCATACCAGCTGGACAGGATGTATTCTCACTTGGGTCGTCGAGCTACCATGGAGGCTAGCATTGAAGATGCTGCCTTTGAAGCATGTATGGGCCTCTGCTACCTTCGCTTTGACAGCATGAAGCATGATGTTCACCGTTACTTCCCTCGTGCACACCTCGACCTTGGATGGGCCATGATGGACCCAGTGCAATTGGAACCACTTCCTCAGGTGATGGTAAACCTTGTCTATGATATGATGGAGAGGAAGCTGCAGTTAGAGGAGATGGTGAAGGCATAGGGGAAGACCATCAAGAGGTACCAGGCGACGATTGATGAACTCAGAGCAAACCAAGGCATGGCCAAGATTTATGAGACATTAGAGCATGAGCCCCGTCCTTAGAAAATAGGAGTCCTTTATGTAATAAGAACATTCTTAGTAATGTCAGTTGAGTCTTCGAGTCTGTCGTGTGGTTTAAACTTTGGTGTGATAGTTGCTTTGTCATTATGTTTATGTGTGAGTTGAATTTTGTTATGAGTGTTGGGGCCTGTTGGCATGTCTACAAGTTCCATTTCTAAGAACGATAAGTTTATTAGTCAAGGAAATAATAGTTGGGTCTGGTATCTTCATGTTTCTGTCCTTGCTGTTTTCTGGAGCCGTCTGTAATGTTTCTGCTATGGTTCAAAAATGGTTCATGCAACATTTATGAAAATTTTATGAGAGAAACTAGACTTAAGCACCTTTCAAATTCCACTGGAATCACCTTTTTATCTGATCTAGTTCGAGAGATATAACTGTAACAAGTTAAATTTTCTACACAGTCTGAAATCTGGAATAGTTTCTGTTGCACCTTATTTTTCATTATATTAACGATAGAATCTGATCTTGGGGTCTAAATAAAAGTTGTCGATAACTTCATAAGCTTTCCAACCATATAAAGCACGCCTCTATTGGACTTCTGTAGCTCAAGATATGATTAATTTACTGAGCTATTAATATTGATACTCGCCCAGAAAACTTTCAGATCTCATTCTTTGTCTTATAAGTGGTTGATAATTTGGAAATCTCAAAGTTTACATTTTTATGGATGGCAGATGGCCGGAAAAGGAAGAGGCAGGGGTCATGGAGGTGTTCCCCCCAAATTCACCACCACCACCACCGCCACCAACTATTGAGCAACTATTGGCAGTGCAGACACAGCTTATGCAACAACTGGTACAGAACCAACAGAATCAGCCAGTTGCTGGGGCACCCCCACGTGATAAGCGTGGTGAATTTTTGAAGGGTCGTCCCCCAGTGTTCATGCATGCCACAGATCCATTGGAAGCAGATGATTGGCTTCGTGCCGTGGAAAAGCAGCTCAACATTGCACAATGTGATGACCGGCAGAAAGTGTTGTTTTCTTCTGGACAACTCCAGGGAGAGGCTTAGGATTGGTGGGAATTGTATGAGTATGGCCGCCCCACCAATGCTCCCGCGGTCACTTGGTAGGAGTTTAGAGAGAGCTTCAGGGCTTACCATATACCAGAAGGGATGATAGAGCTGAAGGCAGAGGAATTCAGGAGCTTGACCCAAGGGTCATTGTCTGTAGCTGAGTATCGTGACAAGTTTGCTCAGTTGTCACGATATGCTCCAAATGAGGTGGCTAATGACAGTGATAAGCAGCGCCGCTTCCTGAAGGGATTGTATGATGGTCTATAGTTGCAGCTGATGTCCAATACCTATCCCAATTTTCAGATGCTTGTGAACCGCGCTATTGTGGTGGATAACAAGCGCAAGGAGATAGATGCCAAGAGGAAAAGGCTTCAGGGACAGGCCTCCGGTAGCAACACTCGTCAGCGTACTGGTTTCCAGCAAGGTAATCAATAGAGGCATCCACCTAGTCAATGGAATCCTGGTCAATTCCCTTTCCACAATCATTTTCTGCAACATCCCCCATTCCAGCCGCAGAATGGCAACCCACGCCCTCAGCAACAGAGTGGGAACCAGACTCAGCGTCAGGGCCCTTCCAACCATACTCCCATGAAGACTAGTGTTCCCAATACCCCCAACAATTGTTTTCGATGTGGGAAAGAGGGTCATTTGTCTTACAATTGCCCTGAGAAGCCCAACCAGCAGACTCCCCAGAGGCAGAGCAGTCACCAGAAGCCTGTGCCTAACACTGGAAGGGTGAACCACTTGTCTCAAGAAACAGCAGTGGAGGAACCGGAAGTTATGCTTGGTACGTTTGATGTCCATTCCACTCCTGCCACTGTTCTTTTTTATTCTGGAGCATCACATTCTTTCATATCACAAGCATTTGTTAGAACACATAGAATTCATTTGTGTGCCATGAAGAACTCTATATTAGTAAACTCACCTGGTGGAAGCATGCCAACATCTTATCGTTGTCTCCCGATTAGTCTCATTTTAAGGGGGGTAGAGTTTAAGGTGAGCCCTGTAGTATTGAGGACAGCTGGGATTGACCTCATATTGGGAATGGATTGGATGATGCAACAACAAGCAGAGATCCAGTGCAAGGAGAAATCAGTAGTGCTGACAACACCGAAGGGAGATAGAATCAGGGTTGAGGTGAAAGTGCAGAAATAGCAGACTGCTATAGTGAACCAGCTTAATGATGGTGCCAACAAGGAGGACCCAGTTGTGGAGGAGTTCCCGATGTGTTTCCCGAGGAATTGCCAGGTATGCCACTAGACCGTGACATTGAATTTATTATTGAATTATTACCTAGAACTGCACCCATAGCTAAGCGTCCATATAGAATGGGAGTAGATGAATTAGAGGAACTTAAGAAACAAATTAAGGAGTTGCAGGATAAAGGGTTCATTTGTCCTAGTTCTTCACCTTGGGGAGCACCAGTGATTTTTGTGGACAAGAAAGATGGCACTCAGAGGATGTGTGTAGATTATCGGTCTCTCAATGAGGTTACTATCAAGAATAAGTATCCGTTGCCTAGAATCGATGACTTGTTTGATCAGTTGAGAGGTGCTTGTGTATTCTCCAAGATTGATCTGCGTTCTGGTATCACCAGTTGAAGATTTGTGCTAGTGATATACCAAAGACAGCTTTTACCACACGGTATGGTTTATATGAGTATACAGTGATGTCTTTTGGTCTGACTAATGCCCCTGCATACTTTTATGTACTTGATGAATAAGGTGTTCATGGAATATCTGGACAAGTTTGTAGTGGTATTCATTGATGATATCCTAGTATTCTCCAAGACTAAGGAGGAACATGTTGAACATTTGAGGTTGGTCTTGCAAAAGCTTAGACAACACCAGTTATATGCCAAGCGGAGTAAATGTGAGTTTTGGTTGAAGGAAGTTTCCTTTCTTGGCCATGTTGTCTTGAATAGAGGAATATCAGTAGATCCTAGCAAAGTGAGGGATGTGTTGAACTGGAAGCCACCAACCAATGTGAGTGAGATCCGTAGTTTCTTGGGATTAGCTGGCTATTATAGGAGATTTATAGAAGGATTTTCTAAGCTTGCTAAGCCAATGACTGCCCTATTGGAGAAGAATGCCAAGTTTGTCTGGTCTGAGAAGTGTCAGGTTAATTTTGAGGAATTGAAGAAAAGATTGACCACTGCACCAGTATTAATCTTGCCAGATCTGAGTAAAAACTTCTCTATCTACTGTGATGCATCTCGTTTGGGTTTGGGATGTGTTCTTATGCAAGAAGATAGAGTTGTGGCATATGCATCAAGACAGTTGAGAAAGCATGAATTAAATTATCCTACTCATGACCTGGAATTAGCTGCAGTGGTTCATGCACTAAAGATATGGAGACATTATTTGATTGGACATAAGAGTGATATATACACTGATCACAAGAGTCTGAAGTATATCTTCACTCAAACAGATCTGAACTTGAGGCAGCGTAGATGGTTGGAGTTGATAAAGGACTATGATCTGGAGGTGCATTATCACATAGGAAAGGCCAACGTCGTTACTGATGCTCTTAGTAGGAAAAGCTACGCTAATGAGGTGCAAATAATGCCTATGCCAAGAAGTTGTGTGCTGAATATGAGCATCTGAACTTAGGGTTTACCACCAATGCAGTAGAATTGGTACTAGAACCTACTCTGGAGCAAGAAATACGCAAGAGTCAGTTGAAAGATGAAAAGTTGAGAGAGATAGCGGAGAATATAGCGAAGGGCAAATCACCAGGATTCCGTAAGGATGATAATGGTACGCTATGGTTTGGAAAAAGGCTGTGTGTACCTGAGGATAGGACTATAAGAGAGGCAATTCTGCGTGAAGCTCACGAGTCAGCTTATTCCATACATCCTGGGAGTACTAAGATGTATCTGGACCTGAAAGAGAAATATTGGTGGTATGGTTTAAAAAGAGATGTTGCTGAATATGTTGCTTTATGTGACACTTGTCAAAGGGTGAAAGCTGAGCATCAGAGGCCTACAGGATTGTTACAGCCTATGCAGATACCCGAATGGAAATGGGAAGAAGTTGGTATGGATTTCATAGTTGGGTTGCCACGTACTCAGAGAGGGTACGATTCGATTTGGGTAATAGTAGACCGTCTAACAAAGGTTGCTCATTTTCTGCCAGTTAGGACCACATATACTAGTGCGAAGTTGGTTGAATTGTATATGGAAAGAATAGTGAGTCTACATGGAGTTCCTAAGAAAATTGTGTCTGATCGGGGTACTCAGTTTACATCTCATTATTGGCAAAAGATACATGAATCATTAGGAACCAAGCTGAACTTTAGTACAGCCTACCATCCGTAGACAGATGGACAGACGGAGAGAATTAATTAGATATTAGAAGATATGTTGAGAGCTTGTGCTTTACAATATGGTACCAGTTGGGATAAGAGTTTGCCTTATGCGGAGTTCTCTTATAACAATAGTTATCAGAAGAGTCTTCAGATGGCACCATTTGAGGCTCTGTATGGACGAAAGTGTAGAACCCCGTTGTTCTGAAAGCAGACAGGGGAAAGTCAAGTGTTTGGGCCTGATGTACTCAAGGATGCTGAAAAGAAAGTAAGGATGATTAGAGATAATCTAAAAATAGCTCAATCCTGATAGAAAAGTTATGCTGATACTCGGAGGAGAGAGTTGACTTTTGAAGTAGGGGATTATTTCTAGTTGAAAGTATCACCAATGAGGAGTGTGAAAAGGTTCAACATGAAGGGAAATTTGGCACCAAGGTATATTGGGCCTTCCAAGATCATAGAGAGACGTGGTGAGGTGGCACATTAGTTGGAATTACCTGAGAGTTTGGCAGGTGTACATGATGTGTTTCACGTGTCTCAACTTAAGAAATGTTTGCGAGTGCCAGAGGAACAGATCCCGTTAGAGGAGCTCACTGTTAAGGAGGATCTCACATACGATGAGTTTCCGATCAAAATTTTAGAGACTGTTAAAAGGGTTACAAGGAGTAAGGTTACAAAGATGTGTAAGGTTCAGTGGAATCGGTATACTACAGATGAGGCCACCTGGGAAAGAGAAGAGAATCTAAGGAAAACATACCCGCAACTGTTTGAGTAAGCACCAGCCGAATCTCGGGACGAGATTCATCTTAAGGGGGTAGAATTGTAACACCCTAAAATTTTGGCATGATTTAAAAATAGGTGAATATGATTTTTATGTATTTTTGTGATCATACAAACTGAGAAAATAATAATTTTTATTAATTTAAAATCAAATATAAAGGTAGAAACATGATTGAGCATTCATGCAGAGCATTCGAATTTTTGTATTGAGTGGTTTGATTCAATTCAAAAGAGAATTCAAAATCTTTTGAAAAATGGCTTTGAAAAATTGGAAAAGAAAAAGAAAAGGATATTTCCTCTCCTTTCGGCTTTTGGCCCAGCTCAGCTCGATCTCGGATCGACCGTCTAGATTAGAAGATACTGGTTCATGGCTATTTTGTTAAAGAGCCCCTCTCTTTTCTTGAAAACAAACCCGCGGTCCATGGCGTATTCCCGAATTACGTTTTCCTTTTCATAATGTGTAGTTTGATCTCGGTAAATTCAAAAATACGTTTTCACTTATTTATAGTTTTGCCACTAGATTAATTCATGCATAGAATCTCTGTTTTAACTCCGATTTGACCTATTCAAATTGCGTTAGGTTCGTATTTGCGAGCTCTACATGTTAGTGATACTGTTCAGTAGGTTTGTAACATTTTATTTTTGAGTTTGAATTAAAGTAATTATTTTTCTATAGAAAATCTTAGTAAATTCATAACTTCGTCGTTTTAGCTCCGTTTTTCCTGATCTTCGTGTCTGTGTGATCCTAGCGAGTTGTAGATTTATTTTAAAGACTTTTTATCTTATTTTATTACTATTAGTGTACTGTTCACTTTTGTTCATAAAGGAAAGAAAATTACTTTGTTACCAATGACCCCTGCTGAAATTGTACAAGCTGATAAGGAATGAGCTGCTAGTTTGTATTATGTTAAATCTAAAAATCAACAAGTTGCTAATTCTGTCTACCCACCTAAAAAGGGTAAGTCAACAACTAATTCTGTGTGATGAGGACATGACACCAATAGATACGACCATTGATTATAAGGTGCGCTCGTTCCTACATTTGCATAGTAATTTTAGGTACAATTCACTTGGTTCCACATGTACATATCGTTACTTGAATGTAGGTACAAATGTGTCTCAAAGTACAAGTCCATCAAAGTTGAACTTTCGGTTCGTCGGCAGTCCGATAGTGCTTCATTGGGAAGGCCAGAACTCATCCATCCGCTGTGCGATTGAGGTAAATGAGCACTTGATGGAAAGCTTATTTGATAAGCTTTCAAATAGATCTAGTCCCACCTCAATATCACATTGGCAAGGCCTCGAAATCATAGAGACATTCCGCCGCTATTTCTGTCGGGTGTTACGGCGTCGTCACGGGCTCGTTATTCACACTTGGGACCCAGACCCAAGTTAGAGCACGCCCCAAGAAGATGAAGAACACCTAAGAGATGCCCAAGGACGGCCTCCTCTTTGGCCACCACCTTAAGAGGCCAGCAAGGACGTCCAAGCCAAGCCAGAGGCCTAGTCCAATTCGAGTTCGAGTCTGTTTCAGCCTTCTGGACCAGTCTGCAATAAAACGGACGCCTAGGACACATCCAGACTCCGTTTTCGATGATCCATATATGGATGGAAAGATAATTTCATAATCTAACCAATGGCTTTGGTTTGAGACCCAAATTCCATCAGAGTTAACGAAAATCATCAAAACAAGTTGACATCTAGAATCTGTCAGGGCGCTGCGTCGCCGTCTTTTGGGCCGTTTGGGCCTTGTAATGTGTCGAGACTCCTTAGCGACGTGAGTAGGGGTTCTTGGACGCCCCTTAGGCTTTATAATCAGTAGCCGTCACCTATGTTAGGGTTTGGGTTTTGCTTAGATCATTCTGTCCATTGACAGTCGCCGTCTATCGGTTTGCGAGACCCCAACTTCGAGTGCTTAATCATTCATCTGCAATTGTCACTTCAATTAAGTTGCATTTTATCTTGTTCTTGCTTGTGTTCTTTGATGCGCAGCAGGGATTAGCCTTCGTGGCAAGGTCAACCGGATTGTGACACGGTTGATAACCAGAGGAGACATGGTGCTAAGGTTGCAGGGTTCGGGTCTTTGTGATCTGGAGCCGGATCGGTGTGTCGCTTCCAACCAAATCGATAGTTATCTTGAACCTGATGGAAGATCGGGAATCACGTTCACATCAAGTGGTATTCAGAGCTAAGGTGTACCATCAAGTTCATATTTATCCTAGTTTAGTTGATTTTTGCCTTCGTCCCACAATCCACCGCCATATTTGTTTCTTGTCCTACAACCATTCGCGCCATAGCCTTTGCATATTTCAGTTTCAGAGTCCGCCGTGTTGACTTTGTGTCCTAGGTCAAGGTCTTATTGCTGGTTTAGTTTGTGTTCTTTTCTAATTTGTATTGATCCCTCCATCTGCCATCATCCCGTCAGATCATCAGGTTGCATCTTGCGTCCACATAAAACCCTGATTCGAGCAGTTTTCATAAAACAGTCATAACTTTTGTATCCGAACTCGAAACGGGGCAAATTTTATATCTACGGAGAACGCCAGAAAATTTTAGATCTATTTCATCCCAGCCATGCTGGATTCACAAAATTTAGAATTACAAAATTTGATCAGGAACATTGAGTTTCAGGGCCCACAAGTTTTGGCCAACTTTTTAGATCACAATCCTAAATTTGTATAGGCCACATCTTTTGTCCAATTGAGCTCAAATTGTTTGGAGTTCATTCTTGTGTGCTCCTTGCTAAGAAAAAAATCAAAAGAGCAAAAGCAAGGGAAAAAAATTTGGACAAAAAAAGAAAAAAATAGCAAAAGAGAAGAGAAGAGATCGAAAAGGAGCACATAAGGAACACTCGATAGCTCTATTGTTTGTGGTGCCTTTTGCCTTGTCTGTATTTCCATTGCTACCTTTCATATTTGTTTCACTCCCTTGTTTGTCACAACTATGCTAGGAACACATATAGGCCAGCAACTAGGACAAGTGCTCTAGACATTTATTCAATATTGCTATCTGGTACTGAATTGTGTGCCACATATATATATTTGTTCTTTGTGTGCCTTCCAAGCTCCACATATATACTTCAGATCAGTACAGAAAAAGATCCTTGCAATCTCAGTGCCACGCCCTCATCGGTATCATGAACCAGCCATGGTTGTACCATCCACTGCTTGCGTTGGTAAGAACTTGGTAAGAACTCGATAAGACATGTGTGAGGGTGTGATTCCACTGAACCATAAATAGTTGATAGGGTATTTATTTTGATTCTAACAATATATGCCAAACAACGTGTTTCTTTTTAAGAGTGAATTGCAGGACATCATGGATGGCCTGTCTACGGAGTTTGCACAACGAGTGCTCAGTTCTCAAATGGAGAAGGCGGAGCAAAACCAGTTCAACATCTTGTTTCAAACATACTTTGTTGTGAAGGAATGGCATTGTCATGTTATGATTGATGGCGAGACTTGCAATAGAGATGGTTGAGAAGCTTGGTCTGACCACAAAGCCACATCCACGTCCATACTACGTCCAATGGGTAAATTCTTGGGATAGATAAAGGTAACTGAAATTGCCCGCATTGAGTTTTCCCTTGGTCCTTATAAGGATAGCGCTAAATTTGATATAGTACCTATGCAATCATGTCAATTGTTATTTGGTAAACCATGGATATCTGAAAATAATGTTGTGCACCATACAATTACTAATAAATATTTGTTCAAATATAATGGTACAAAAATTACACTTATACCTATGACTACTGCTCAAATTTTAAGGGAAGATCTCCTAAGGGCCGAGAGGAGAAAGAATGAGCCTTTTAGAAAAGAATGGGTTATTTCAAATGTTACAGTACCTTCATCTAGATCTGAATTTTTACAAAATGAAGATATTACTTTGCCTCTTGTTGGAACTAATATTTTGCAGCATGTATCCAAAAACGAGGACAAGGTGACTGAGAAAGAACAGGTAAATGTATCAAATAAGAGCTCTCTTGTTGTAATGAATTTTCCCACCAATGACGCTAATAATCCGATACTAAAACCTTCTATTGATTTATCTTTGTCACATGGCGAATGTTCTACTGATCTTTGTGATAAAGAAAAGTTAATAGTGGTATGATTATTCATGAGCAGCAACCAGTGAATGAGAATGCTTCTTTTGTTTTGGAACAAAATACTTGTGCTAAAAATAAACAATTGCTTCCAATTGCCACTGAACAAGATGAACTAAAATTGTTGACTTCTTTAAATACTTTGGGATATATTGAGTTTGAAACACTGTGTGCTCTGAGTAGTTTGGAGGAGAAATTTTTATGTGCTGAATTACCATGGTTGTCTACATGTATATATCAATTTATTGGCAAATATAATTATAAAGGAGAATATATGGTACACCGATTTTATATTTGTTCAAATCTGAAATCTCCTTTTTCTATGCATCAATATGACCAATCAAAGGGCTGCATTAGATATAATCATGTCATGTCAAGATCCTCAAGTTTTGTTATAAAGCAACAGGTTAAATTTCAAAAAGAGAAGCAATATTGGCTACAACCTACAATCTGTCCTCCAACTAAGCTCAAACCGAGGACGGTTTGTTGTCAAGAAGGGGAGGATGATGAGGACATGACACCAATAGATACGACCATTGATTATAAGGTGCACTCGTTCCTACATTTGTATAGTAATTTTGGGTACAATTCACTTGGTTCCACATGTACATGTCGTTATTTGAATGTAGGTACAAATGTGTCTCAAAGTACAAGTCCATCAAAGTTGAACTTTCGGTTCATCGGCAGCTCGATAGTGCTTCATTGGGAAGGCCAGAACTCATCCATCCGAAGTGCGATTGAGGTCAATGAGCACTTGATGGAAAGCTTATTTGATAAGCTTTCAAATAGATCTGGTCCCACCTCAATATCACATTGGCAAGGCCTCGAAATCATAGAGACATCCTGCCACTATTTCTGTCGGGTGTTACGGCGTCGTCACGGGCTTGTTATCCACCTATGCGAGGGATAGAGCACCAAATTGACTTGATCCTGGGAGCGACATTGCCAAACCATGCTGCTTATTGAACCAACCCCGAGGAGACTAAGGAAATTCATCGGCAAGTCCAAGAGCTTTTGGACCATGGGTACGTACGTGAAAACCTTAGTCCCTATGTCGTTCCTGTGATTTTGGTTCCTAAGAAAGATGGTTCTTGGCATATGTGTGTTGATTGTAGAGCTATTAATAATATTACTATTCGATATCGTCACCCTATCCCTAGGCTTGATGACATGCTTGATGAGTTATGTGGCTCTACAATTTTCACAAAAATTGACTTGCGCAGTGGCTACCACCAAATTAGAATGAAACTTGGAGATGAATGGAAAACAGCTTTCAAAACCAAATTTGGGGTGTATGAGTGGTTAGTAATGCCTTTTGGTTTGACTAATGCACCTAGTACTTTCATGCACTTAATGAATGAGGTTTTAAGATCTTTCATTGGCCGATTTGTGGTAGTTTACTTTGATGATATCTTGATTTACAGCAAGTCTTTGGATGAACATATGGATCATTTACGTGTTGTTTTTAGTGCTTTACGCAATGCACGTTTATTTGGTAATCTTGAGAAGTGCATCTTTTGCACGGATCGAGTCTCTTATTGGCCATGTTGTTACTCTACAGGGGATTGAGGTGGATGAGATGAAAGTTGAAGCCATTAAGAGCTGGCTGGTTCCCCAAACCATCACACAACTGAGGAGTTTTCTTGGTCTTGCAGGATTCTACTACCGTTTTGTCAAGGATTTCAGCACCTTCGCTGCCCCATTACATGAGTTGATGAAGAAGGGAGTGGCGTTTCATTGGGGTAAGGTACAAGAGGAGTCCTTTGACATGTTGAAGGATAAACTTACACACGCGCCATTGTTGCAACTTCCAAACTTTGGTAAGACTTTTGAGTTAGAATGTGATGCTAGTGGAGTTGGAATTGGGGGTGTTTTGATGCAAGATGGTAAGCCCGTTGCATACTTTAGTGAAAATTTGCATGGCCCTGTTTCAAATTACTCCACGTATGATAAGGAATTGTATGCGCTTGTACGTTCTTTAGAGATGTGGCGTCACTATTTGTGGCCTAAAGAATTTGTTATTCATTTGGATCATGAATCGCTTAAGTATCTTCGTTCACAAAATAATCTAAATCATAAACATGCCAAGTGGGTCAAATTTATTGAATCTTTTCCTTATGTTATCAAACATAAGAAAGGGAAGGATACTGTGATTGCTGATGCCTTGCCCAGACGATATACTTTGTTGTCCCAACTTGATTGTAAAATTTTTGGACTTGAATCAATAAAAGAACAATATGCGCTAGATCCTGATTTTAAAGATGTGTTGCTGAATTGTCAAGAGGGATGTTCATGGAACAAGTTTGTGGTAAATGATGGATTGGTGTTTAGAGCTAACCGCCTATGCATTCTAGTTGGTTCAGTTCGTCTTTTGTTGATGCAGGAAGCACATGGAGTAGGATTGATGGGACATTTTGGTGCTAAGAAGACAGAAGATGTTTTCACCACACATTTCTTTTGGCCAAGGATGAGGAGAGATGTTGAGCGGTTTGTGGCACGCTGCACCACATCTCAAAAAGCTAAGTCTCACTTGAATTCACATGGTTTGTATATGCCTCTTCCTGTTCCTTCTATTTCTTGGGCAGATATTTCGATGGACTTTGTTTTGGGATTACCTAGGACTAAGGGGGAGGGACAGTATTTTTGTGGTGGTGGATCGATTTTCTAAGCTGGCACATTTTATTCCACGCCATAAAAGTGATGATGCTGTTCATATTGCTGACCTCTTTTTCAAAGAGATTGTCCATTTGCATGGTATGCCTTCTACTATTGTTTCAGATTGCGACGCTAAATTTTTAAGTCACTTCTGGCGCACTCTATGGAATAAGTTGGGTACAAAATTGTTGTTTTCTACAACTTGTCACCCACAAACTAATGGACAAACGGAGGTAGTAAACCGCACTTTGGGTGCCATGTTGAGAGCTATTTTGAAGAAAAATTTGAGAATGTGGGAAGAATGTTTGCCTCAAGTGGAGTTTGCTTACAATAGGGCAACACATTCTACCACCAAGGTAAGTCCTTTTCAGGTAGTGTATGGTTTCAATCCCCGTGCTCCAATTGAGTGATTGCATCTAGGCGGCAGCAACCACCAAGTGTAACAAGCGAAACCCACAGTGAAACACAATCACCAAGTGCCTCTAGATGCAATCACTCAAGCAATGCACTTGGATTCACTCCCAATCTCACAAAGATGATGAATCAATGATGGAGATGAGTGGAAGGGCTTTGGCTAAGCTCATAAGGTTGCTATGTCAATGCAAATGGCCAAGAGAGTGAGCAAGAGCTGGCTATGGGGTTTAAATAGAAGCCCCCATGAAATAGAGTCATAGGCTCCCCACTGTCAGCAAATACGGGGCGACCGAACGTGCGGATCCAACCGATCAGACGCACGTCCCCCAGCGTCCGATCGCTGGATGCTGTCCATGTGTCCTCGCGATTCAACCTCAGCCGCGTGATCCCAACGGTCACCAGCCTTTCCTGCGTGGTTAAATGATGATCAGGCGCGTCGATCAGCAACAGATCCCACGCGCGCGCGCCAAGGTCACGCCATGATCAGACACGCTGCTCCCCGCGGCTTTTCGATGTAAAATCACTTCCAGTAAGCATCCAACGATGATTTTCATGATCAGATGCATCAGATCGTTGATGACCGGACGTGCCCCTGCGTCCGATCGCCTCTAGTCAAACGCACTCGCATATGTCAGCATACGTCACCTGTGACCGGGCGCAGACCCTGCGCGTCCAGTCACAAACACTGTGCAGCGTCCGGTCGTTAGCCAAACAGAGCCTGAACGCGCCAACTCCACTATAATTGACCGGATGCACCACCACCGAGTCTAGTCAGTTCGTGACCAGCGTCCGGTCAGAGCAAAACAACACCTTCTTTTCACCAACTTTGCCACCCTTTATCAAATGTGCCAACCACCAAGTGTTTCACCTTGTGCACGTGTGTTAGCATATTTTCACAAATATTTTCAAGAGTGTTAGCACTCACTAGAATCTAAATGCATATGCAATGAGTTAAAACATATAGTGGCACTTTGATAACCGCATTTCGATACAATTTTCACACATCTTAAAAGTACGGCTATCTATCCTAAAATGTGATCACACTCGCAAGTGTCTCGCTCACCAAAACAAAATGTCCCTATCAAATTCACCTTTGCCTTGAACCCATTTTATTTTTCTCTTTCCTCTTTTCCAAGACCGAGCACTTGATCATCACCATGGCCTTCACCATCTACATATTTGCTCCACCACTTGGAATGTACTTAACCTATCTCATATTCACTTGGAGCACATAAGTTAGTACCTAGAGTTTCATCAATTCACCAAAACCAAACTAGAGCTTTCAACAGAGGACCGGTTAGATCCAAGACCAAGGGTGTGCCAGTCAATTTTACCCAGCAATTGGCAAGGAGGAGAAAGATAGTCAGTAATTTAAGGCGGAACATGCCGGTGTTGCTCTAGACAGTTCCATATTTGTGGCTAAGTAACCAATGAAATAAGGCTATCGACTAAAGAGTCGATATCCAGCATGCTTATGATGAAATAATAAAAAATAGATGCTATCGGCAACTATCGAGTGTTAATCATATGAATTTATCAGCCAATAATCATGGAAACATGTAGAAACATAATGGATTATTTATATGTGAGAGCATTTGGGTTGATCAACATCATACTAGCTCATTAAGACAAAAACAAGTACAACACACCATAAGAGCCAATATACATGTAGTGCATACGCTATCGGCTAATTGGCCGATTCTAGAGATTTTGTCGCATAATGCGCAAACACTTATCCATTAAATATGATTAAATCTACAAACTTATCAAATCTAATCTGTCACCATCAATAATGAGGTTCGCTGATAATGACAAGTCAAATCATCAAAGTAAGCAAATCTATTCGCACTCAACGGAATCGTGAAAGCATATTACATGCATGAAAGCTTAGAGGATCGGCTGGATAGCCGGAGTGTACGAAAATAGCTCATGACACGTAAACAATTAACTGTTTAATATAAGCAAATCTATGAGCTCATCAAACTCAGCCTATCATCATTAACAGTGGGGTTCGACTGGATCAATGGCAGCCGTGATAATGACAACAGATTAAACCATCAAAGTAAACAAACCTAATCATACTTCAACAGCATCATGGATATGCGTCATGAACGTGAAAGCGCAGGCAATCAACTAAAAAGCCTATGCAAGCATAGCAAGTAGTCAAGAGTCATATTTGACCATAAGTAAATCTACTAGTTAACAATTTCCATTCTACAATGCTATTAGTGGGGATTGACAGGATCGAGGCAGCCATACCAACGAGCTACAGATCAAATCTTGTTAACTAGTTGACTTACTTAAGTTCAAGCATGCTTTTGACCCCTTGCTATGCACGATCAAGATTAAGACAGAATAGTCCATCAAACCGAACCCATCGTCGAAGCAAGATTCGACCATAATATATTGGTAAAACAATGGATTAATATGATATAAGACCGATCTACCCCAATCTTAATCATATAAAGGGTGATTTTTCTATAAATATTGAGAATTTTGACTATAGCAAAATCAATAACTAACTCGTACCAAGATTTGTAAGAGGTTGGCCGAACCGATGCAGCCTTACAAATATTGGTAAAAGTCGATAACTAACCGGTAAGATGTCGGCCGAACTGATGCGGCCTTATTACAAGTAACAATACAAGTCGTCACGGTACTTACAAACAATTGGAGGTCGACCGAACCGATACAGCCCTGCTTGTCCGAAGAACTCATCGAGATCTACTACTCTACTCTTACTCCTAGGGATGGCGTGAAGCCGAAAGGTAAAGGTACTGGTTTGTATTGATTGATTGATGTCCCTTACAATAGTCTAGGTTTGATATTTATACCCAAGGCTTCAATACGAGTCCTGGTCGAACAAGACTAGCTTACAAAACTTGGAAAAGTAGACAAAACATTCTAAATTAAGATAACTTGGACTCCAATCTTTCCCTTCTATGAAGTCCGACGTGTCTTCTCGCTTTTGATCACAGCCATCTTCCACCGGCAAAGCCCATTCTCGAGATGATGACTTCTTACAATTCAATCGATTCTGATAGTTTTTTAGGTAGCCGATTCTACAGCTATTTCGGCTTTTCTCAACAAATACCGAAACTCAGGGTCCCATGTATCGATCCAAATTTGGTGTTAGTAGGCACCTATCACCGCTAGGTGTTTAGCGCCCACCACTACAAGAAATCTAGGTTTCTATGACGATTCCCAGATGACAGAGTACGTATTTGTCACAAACAGAGGCTGTTTATGATGATTATTCACAGAATGACAATTGTTTATGACCAAGCTATGTCTCTGTCATAAACATCGTCACTGTATACTCTGCATGGGCTCTGTGATGATAGATCAGTGACAGTAGTTGATCGTCATAAAATAAAATATAGAACTATTATAATATTTTTAAAAAATATCTTTTTATCCTACGTGGTTGTTGGTCCACAAATCATGCGTCCTAGGCAGGGGTGAAAATGGTACGAATATTTTCTGACCGTATTCGAGACTGAATCCGTTTAGAGAGGTTCAGATCTGTCCGTATCCAAGTCCGGATATTCAATATTCGATACTGTATCCATATCCGAATAATCAAATCGCATATTTATGATATTGATATTCAATTGTATCCTATCCAGCATGGATGATAATATCCGTATTCGAATCCAAATCCGGATAGAAATATGAAAACAAATGTAAGAGTGATATCCGTTCGTATCCGATCCGTTTTCATAAATAGTCCTAGGTGGACTGTTCCTGTCCACATCAACACCTATTCTCATGTTAGGATTGTAGCAAAAAAACTCAAAAAAATAGAAATTATGGCACACAAGTTAGGATTGCTGGAACAAAACTTCAGAAAAAACAAAAACAAGTGGCACACAAGTGATTAGAACTTGAGACCTGCTCCGAGACCAATTGGGCTAACCACTCGTACTACAATTTGCGCTTGGCTTATAGAGTGTTCTTAATTCCTTTCTCTGTAGTCTAGATGCAGTGGGAAAACCATCGAAAAATTGGTGGACAGGGGATTCGAACCTGTGACCTGCTACTTCCAATCCAAGTGGGCTTACCACTTTGAACTATTGTTCACTTGAGGCTAAGGGCGTTCTCACTTCTTTTTTACTACAGACTCTGGATGTAAAGGAAAACAATCAAAAAATTAGCATACATAATGTGACGCAAAAGGGATTCGAACCTGCAACGTCTCAACTCACTTAACCACTTGGACAATTCTACATTGGTGTCCATTGGGGCGTTATTACCTTTCTTCTCATCAGACTATCTCCAACAGCTCAAACCCAAACACATGATCCATTCTAAGGATTAGGTCACGCACAGTTATTGGGTCTCTCACCCAAAATTTCCTTTCTCCAATAGCCAACCCAAAATTTCCCCATTCGTCCTCCACCGCGGCCCCCGACGAGGCCGGAGGCGGAGGCCACCCACCCCCGTCAGCGGGCCCGCCTAGCCGCGCCCCGACGGGACCGCGGTCCGCCTCGATGTCATCATCCGCGGCCACCAGACCTCCGTCCGCAGGCCCGCCTCCTCTCATTGGATTCGACTGGATCTCCGGCTGCCCTCTCCTCCCCTCACCGCCCTCAGCTCCGACTGGCCGTCCTCTCCTCCTCTCGCCGCCCTCAGCTTCAGTGAGGCCGCCATCTCCTTCTCATGTGTCGAGCCAGCTTCGGTGCGGCAACCCCGAGGCGCTACTCCGTCGGCCCCTTCGATGGGCCCCACCCTAACCCCACCACTACGGGCGCCGAAGACTTTGCGTCTCGGAGAAAGACAACGCAAATATGCCTCTCGGTTGGCCTCCTACCCAAAATGGGTACTCACTTTGCGTCTTCTGTTGGAGCCGGTTTTCTTCACCTATTTACACTGTGCACTACCTATTTTAGGTTTGGGTCCCACTTTGCATGAGCTGTTGGAGATAGTCGCAATCTGGATGTAGGGGTAAAAAACATCAAAAGTTTATAGTCGAATTAAATTTCTAATTGTATAAAATGGAAAAATTACTAAAATAAATGTTATAGATGTCGATAAGTTATACAGCTTTGTTGTTGATAACTTTTTCATTTGAAATCATTTAACATCTCAAAATTCTGATCGAACTTCTCATATTTTAAATTCAAACTTTGAATTGTTCAAACAAAGTCGGATGGAGAGATAACCAAAATGAAAGTTGTACATCTTGATGAGTTCTATAACGTTGTTGTTGATGACTTTTCCATTTGAATTTATTTAGTATCTTGAAATTCTGTTCAAAGTTCTCATAAATTTAAATTCAAAATTCAAATTGTTCAAACAAAGTTCGATGGAGAAATGACTAAAACAAAAGTTATAGATCTCGATAAGTTCTATAACTTTGTTGTTAACAACTTTTTTTTGTCTAAAATCATTTATTACCTCAAAATCGTTTACTGTATCTAAGTAGATACATCTCACACTTTGTTACGTGACTAAGTGAGAGATGATTCTATTTATGAAGGAAGTATAGTCCCACTTTACTAAATTGTTTGAAATTTTTATGGAATGCTTATGGACCCAAAATATGTTGTGTCAATTTGAAGAATTTTCTAACCAAATTTAGTTATTATTGTAATTATTTGTTGAATTACCATAGAGGGATTCGAACCTGCAATGGCTAAACTGCTTAGCTAACCACTTGGACAATCCTATATTGGTGTCCTTTAGGGCATTATCACCTTTCTTTCTTCTCATCAGTCTGTCGGCTCCTCCTCGGTCTGTGAAGGGGAGAGGGAGGAGAGATAGTGTCGGGTACCTAAAACTAGGGGTACCCACAATCAATGATTAAGAAAAACAAAATGCTACCCGCAAACGAAAAGAGAAGATGAGATACCTCGACTACGTTCCGACTCGTACGAGGCACCCTCAATGGGACACCTCGACTGCATTCCGACTCGTACGAGGCACCCTCAATGGGACACCTCGCCCGCGTTCTGACTCACACGAGTGTTGACGGTCCTTAAGTACCAAATATAGTTATCAAATAAATAAAGAAAAGGATCCAAATGCAACCAACACCTAGACTTAGGGTTTTATCTGACAGAATTCCACGAGTTTTGGTGTTTGTCTGTTTCTGCAGGGGGTTATCAGAAAATACGGAGGAAAGGCCCACACGTCGGGTTTACATAGAGATAATAACGTGTTCACCGATTTTCTACCATCTAGAAGACTCCAGAAGCCACGAGATCGAACGGGAGGCCGAACGGGCCCGGAGGCAGGGCGCCCGCCCTGCTCCCTAGGGCGCCCGCCCTGGCCTGAGAGCCAATCAGGCTCCGTCTCGCGGATTATGCTCCACCGACCTAAGGGATCAAGGAAAACCGTGCGATTAATGTCGGTTTGATCCGACGGCCCACGTTCACTTGAGGGGGCTATATAAGCAGGACCCCTGGCCCCTGGAGGAGGCACTCCCTCATTCTCAATTCCTCAAACCCTAATCTCAGGAGGAGAGTCTCTGATCAAGCCCTAGAGCCACCACATCAACTAGATCTCTAGTATAGCATAGCTACATAGGATTAGAACTAGAAGCAGTCAATCTTCGATTGGTTTCCGGATCTGTCAAGAGGATTCTTGGTAATTCCTTTACTGTTCTTCATTGTTCATCTTTGTTCTTCAATATTATGAATACAACTTTGTTCTATTTCAATATATTGATTATGACTATGCTCTACTTGTTTATGTTTGCGATTATATTGTTCTTAGTTTATCGTAGTTATACGCTTGGCTTAGTTAGATTGGAATTATATACATGTTTAGGATCGTATAGCGTTTATCCATCGGATCCATGGGTAAATGATAAATATTGTGTAGGCGTGGTGCTTAGACCATATTTATCTGCGATTGCACCTTATATGCCGGATCGTGGGGTGGTCTGCGATGGTGACAGCTTCGTTGGTTCTTATATAGTCCCCCTCCCGTGTGTAAGGCAGGCAGAGCAACATTATTACAGGGGAGTGATTGCTATGTTTCTCATCTTCCTTGATAATATCACTATGCATGGGCGTAGTCCTTTCTCGCAATGATTGCCAAGTGTACTTGCACTAACTATGATATGCTAGACTTATTAGTTAAGAATAACTTAGGAAATATCCTTGTAGTTCGTCCTAATACCATGCTAATGACTTGCTAGAATATCTGTTGAGGTGCTTATCATTATTATATGTGGCTAGCTGATCAGATTAATTATCTTTGTCACCATTCATACTTTATCCATATTTTATGTGACACTTACCCCTGTATGCAAGAGATAGATGAATGCTCTCACTTATACATGAAATGATTGATACTCATTCCTATATTCCATTCCATAATCAACATTGATGTTAGTAATCCCTTCCCAGTGGTAAAATTATAAATAACGATACCTGGAATACTTTCCGGTTAAAATGCTACATCGGTATTAATCTGTGCGCTTGCAGATCTTATTTATTATTATTTAGAAGAGCAGTTGCATATTTCAATACCGCGTCTCTCATGTCATGCTGGGGATGACAACTTGGCTTAAGTGGCATGAGGGATAGGTTCGGCATTTTTGGCGCCGTTATCAGAATTAGAAAACTAAGTCTACTTTTGGTAATGACGTTAAGAATGCCCAACAACGAGGCTCGTTCGACAAGGCATCACGACTATTATGACATCTCCGACTCGCACGACCCCAGGTCAGACCGCTCGGCCCACCTTATTTACCTACTCTGAGACAAAAGTCAGAGCATTTATTGCAACTACCTACTACTTCCTACCGTCATGGCTACAGCTGTGACCGACGTGGAAGCAGTACCGGTGTCAAATCTTACTTTTTATCTCCCATCCCGGGATGGGAGGTGAAAACCTGTCACTGTACACACCCTACCGCGCACTATTTTGCCACCGATCACCCTCGAGGGAGAATACGACAAGGACCGCACCCCACGATCTCGGGGATTCGGCCTTATCCACCCGTCCTCGACCCATCCTCGACTCGGCCTTGACCCAGCCTCGACCTACCATCGGTCAGCAGGGAGGAAAGGCCGATGTGGCATAGGACTCGGGGTCTTTTCACCGTCTCATCCTCTACGTCACCATGGTGTCCAGGATGGCCAGCCATTCCCGGGGCACGTCGCTACAGCCATCTCCACAGGGATCGACAAAACTTCACCTTAAGGCACTCCCGGCGTCCCAGCCTCCTCTCACCCTATAAAAGGGCAGGTCAGGGCTCTACAAAGGGGCAAGGCCAGCAACTAGCTAGAAGCCGAAGCACAAACTTAGCAAAGGTAGACAAACCACATACCACAAAAAACCAACCTCCCTTGTATTCTCATTTTCCCTTTGAGACCTGGGCTCAGTTCCCTCTCCTACAGCTTGTAACCCCTACGCAAGCACTTAGGTGCAAGGAAATACAATACTCCCTCCCCCCCGCTGGACGTAGGGCCTTCTTTCACCCGAACCAGGATAAATCTCCGTGTATCCTCCTTGCATCACCATCCAGATTAGGGACACATAGTGCTTGATTCACTCGTTGGCTTAGGACCCCCGTGGGACCGAACGCCGACAGTTGGTGCGCCAGGTAGGGGAAGCTACGTGCCAATATCGGTTTCCCGCCATTTTTCTGGATGGCTGACCCCGAACGTCCGCTCTCGTTGGCCACGGTGATCTGGTTTGGGAGTTTGGAGTTCATGTCGCTTGGCCACGGCTACGACATGGTCCTCCTCCCGCCCAGGCACCCGACCGACGAGGACCATGAGCTCTCCCAACCTAGGGGAGCGCTGCGCCAGTATCATCGCTCTCGTCAGGCACGGGCCACCAGGCGACGGCGAGCCCAGCGCAACCACCGTCATCACCTTGCAGAGGGTTATGATATTCCCCCATCCGGCGCCCCTCAGCTAGACGCCGACACGGATCTCCTCACTGAGGGTAAGATGCCGACAGGGAGTCCCATCGCTCTACCGCCCGGTGCGACGCCACCACCAAGCAGTTCGACTACACCGGCACGAGGAACGACGCCTTCATCTGCATTCCCGTTTGGACTAGACTCGGTTTCCCGGGCGTACGCTTCTTCTGTAAGCACTAGCATGAGTGCTTACGAGGAACTCCCCGGACACCATCTACGCTCCACTCTCGACCTTGTTGCATCCACACCGGCTTCTGAGTACCTAGACTCTACGGAGACCCTAGAGACGGAGCCCCGTGCAACTGCTTCTCGACATTACGACCCCAAAGATAGACGACCTCACATGCACCCATCGTACTATTACTTCGGTGCCCCAGACTCCGACTCTGCCGATGACACCTACGACCCAACCCGCGAGTGCATCAACATCGATGGAGCTAGCGTGTCGGATTCGGAGGATGAGGCAGCCGTTGAAGGAAGGAACACGCCTCAGGTCGAGCTCCCTACCGAGCGGGATGAGGCTCAATTCCTTGCGGATCAAGGAATGCAGCTCGAGCAAATTCGCGAGTTGCAGGATAGGCTCGACGAGGAATAAGAAAACCTGCATCTACTTCAGCGAACCCTCGAGCAAGAGCGCGCAGCACGCGCACATGGCGGAGGAGCTCGAGAAACAGCTCGCGATGTCAATCGTCGAGGATCGGGCGGTTGACCCCTCGGTATTCGGTCGAGCTAGCCAAAACGTGGTCGCCGCCGCCATGCTCCTTCGTAACATGCCCGAGCCATCGAACCCCGAGGCCCGTCGAGTCCGAGATGAAATCCGAGGACTCCTCGAGACCGCTGCCATGCAGCAGGCCGAGAGTTCCGCCTCGAGGCGACGCGGGCCTGCCTCAGAGCAGCCTGCCGAGCCCTCCCGATAGGAGAGAGAGGCCTCAGTTCATCCTGAGCACGCCCAACGGAACAAGGCGGCCCCTGTCTGTGAGTGCATCATTGACAACCGTGAACCTCGAGATGCCCGTGACAACATCGTTGAGCGCCGGAGGCGCAAACACGGTGACGGTGCAGCTCGAGGCTACCACGAGCACAGAGGCAGGCGCTATGACAGCTTAGAAGATCGAAGCCCTTCACCCGAGCCACCGGGTCCTTGGGTCTTTAGCAAGGCCATTCGCGAAACCAAACTCTCGGCTCGGTTTCGCCCCCCCCCCCCAACTCTTACCAAGTATAACGGCGAGACCAAACCCGAACTTTGGCTCGCTGACTTCCGCTTGGCCTGTCAGTTGGGTGGGGCCACCGACGACCGGGTCATCATTCGGCAACTCCCCCTGTTCCTATTGGACACCGCTCGAGCCTAGCTCGAGGACCTCCCACCTCAGCAAATCCACGACTGGGACGACCTCATAAGAGTGTTCGAGGGGAACTTCAAGGGAACCTACAAGCGCCCTGGCAACTCGTGGGATCTCCGAAGCTGCAAGCAGAAGCTGGGTGAATCCCTCCGGGATTACATCCAGCATTTCTCCAAGCAACGCACCGAGCTCCCCAACATCACCGACTCCGACGTTATCATGGCCTTCCTCTCTGGCACCACCTGCAAAGAGTTGGTCCGAGAGCTAGGACGCAACACTCCCGTCACTGCTAACGGTTTGATGGATATCATCACCAACTTCGCCACCGACGAGGAGGCAGTTGGTGCCATCTTTGGTGGATATCGGGACAAGGGGAAGCACAAGGAGGAGGATCCCGCGGGCTCCAGCTGGAGCTCGAAGAAGAACAACAGGAAGAAGAAGAAGAAGCACAGCAGTGCAAGCTCGAGGCCCCGGCCGACGACCTTGTTGCTGCTGCTGATCGCAAGAAACCTCGAGGGCCCCCCGGCGGGGGCATTTTCAACAAAATGCTCAAAGAGCCGTGTCCCTACCACAAAGGGCCCACGAACCACAACCTCGAGGACTGCCACATGCTCTGAAGACATTTTGAAAGCATAGGCGTCAAGAAGGACGACAAGAAGGAAGATCCCAAGGGAGATGACAAGGACAAAGGGTTCCCCGAGATTCACGACTGCTTCATGATATACGGAGGACCCTCGACGCGTCTCTTGACACGACAGCGTAAGCGAGAACGTCGAGAGGTCTTCTCAGTGCAGCAGGCAACCCCCTCTTCCTTGACTGGTCCGAGGTGGCCATCACTTTTGACCGTGATGACCACCCAGACTATGTCCCCACTCCTGGGGTCTACCCACTTGTTGTCGATCCCATTATCGCCAACACACGCCTCACCAAGGTGCTCATGGATGGCGGCAGTAGCCTTAACATCATCTATGCCTAGCCCCTCGACCTCCTGGGGATCGCGAGGACGCGCCTCCAACCCAGCGTCGGGGGCTTCCATGGAGTTGTGCTAGGAAAGCGAGTAGAACCCGTCGGGTGAGTCGACCTGCTGTCTATTTTGACACTCCCGCCAACTTCAGGAAGGAGACTCTCACTTTCGAAGTGGTCGGATTCCGTGGAACATACCACGCCATCCTTGGGCGCCCATGCTACGCCCGGTTCATGGTGGTCCCCAACTACACCTACCTCAAGCTCAAGATGTCAGGCCCCAAAGGAGTCATAACTGTCGGGCCCTCCTATGAGCACGCCTACGAGTGCGACATCAAGTGCGTCGAGCACGGAGAGGCCGTCTTGGAGTTGGTGACCTTGGTGGCGGACCTCGATGGTTTGGCCAACGAGATCCCAGACCCCAAGCGCCACGCCGGTAGCTTCGAGCCCGCGGAAGACGTCAAGCTCCTACCCCTCGATCCCACCGACCCAAAGGGAAAGGTGTTGAGCATCAGCGCCACCCTCGATCCCAAATAGGAAACAATGCTCATCGACTTTCTCCGCGCAAACATCGACATCTTTGCGTGGAGTCCCTCGGATATGCTGGGCATACCCAGGGAAGTCGCCGAGCACGCCTTGGAGATCCAAGCCGGCTCCAAACTGGTGAAGCAACGCTTGCGCCGCTTTGACGAGGAAAAGCGCAAGGTCATCGGCGAGGAGATACACAAACCGTTGGAGGTCGAATTCATCAAGGAGGTTCATCATCCCGAGTGGCTAGCTAATCCCGTATTAGTTAAGAAAAAGAATGGGAAGCGGAGGATGTGTGTAGACTATACTAGTTTAAATAAAGCATGTCCAAAAGTTCCTTTTCCTTTGCCACGCATTGATCAAATCGTTGATTCCACTACGGGATGTGAAACTCTGTCGTTCTTAGATGCATATTCCGGCTACCACCAAATCAAAATGAAGGAGTCCGACCAGCTCGCGACTTCATTCATCACCCCATTTGGCATGTATTGTTATGTTACTATGCCCTTCGGTCTCCGGAACGCAGGGGCTACGTACCAGCGATGCATGCAACATGTTTTTGGGGAACACATCGGACCAACTGTTGAGGCTTACGTCGATGATATCGTTGTCAAAACCAAAAAGACCGATAATTTGATAAACGACCTCGATGTTGCGTTCAAGTGCCTCCGGGCAAAGAACATTAAGCTTAACCCCGAGAAATGCGTTTTTGGCATTCCTCGAGGCATGCTTCTAGGGTTCATCGTTTCCGAGCATGGCATCAAGGCCAACCCAGAAAAGATCGCCGCAATAACCAAAATGGGCCCTATCTGAGATCTAAAGGGCATGCAGAGGGTCACGAGTTGCCTAGCGGCCCTTAGTCGCTTTATTTCGCGCCTCGGCGAAAAAGCACTCCCACTGTATCGTCTCCTGAAGAAATCAGAACACTTCTCGTGGACCCTCGAGGCTGAGAAAGCCCTTGCAAAGCTCAAAGCTACACTCTCCAACTCACCGATCCTCATCCCTCCGACCCCAGGGGAACCCCTCCTACTCTATGTCGCCGCAACGACACAAGTAGTCAGTGCGGTCTTGGTTGTCGAGAGGGCAGAGGAAGGACATACCTTGCTCGTCCAGAGATCGGTCTACTTCATCAGTGAGGTGCTCTTGAAAACCAAGGTTTGCTACCCACAGATCCAAAAGCTGCTATACGCCATCGTCTTAACGCGGCGCAAACTCCGTCACTACTTCGAGGGCCACCCGGTGACTGTGGTGTCATCCTTCCCACTGGGAGAGATAGCCCAGAACCGGGAAGCCTCAGGTAGGATAGCTAAGTGGGCGGTCGAGCTCATGGGTGAGACCCTCTCTTATGCGCCACGCAAAGCCATAAAATCCCAAGTGCTAGCAAATTTCCTAGCGGAGTGGACCAACACTCAACTTCCTTCGGTTTAGCTCTAGGCTGAGCTCTAGACCACGTACTTCGACGGGTTATTGATGAAAACAGGAGCAGGCATGGGTTTGCTCTTCATCTCACCCCTCGGAATCCACATGCGCTATATCATCCAGCTTCATTTTCCTGCCTCCAACAACGTCATCGAATACGAGGCGCTCGTCACGAGCTTGCGAATCGCCATCGAACTAGAGGTCTGACACCTCGATGTTCGAGGCGACTCTCAGCTCGTAATCGACCAGGTCATGAAGAGCTTGAGCTACCGTGATCCCAAGATGGAGGCCTACTGTGAAGAGGTACGGTGCCTTGAGGACAAGTTTCACGGCCTCGAGCTCAACCACATCGCACGCAGGTACAATGAGGCTGCCGATGAACTCGCAAAAATCGCTTCTAGTCGAACTACAGTTCCACCGGACGTTTTCACGAGAGATCTCCACCAACCGTCCGTCAACATCAGGGCAGACGGAGGGGTCGACGGGCCATCACTCGACCCCCCCACCTGAGGTGGAAACCCCCTCGACCGGGGCTGAGGCCATGCAGGTGGAAGGCTCGACCCCACCAGCCAACCCCGAGCCCGATTGGTGTATTCCGTACCTCGACCATCTCACTCGAGGGGACCTCTCCTCGGATAAGATCGAGGCTCGACAGATCGCTCGCCGGGCCAAATCCTTTGTGATATTTGGCGACAGTAGAGAGTTGTATCGCCGCAGCCCTACTGGCGTCCTCCAACACTGTATCACAAAATAGGAAGGTAGAAATCTGCTCAATGATCTACACTCGGGGGCTTTTGGTCATCACGCAGCGCCTCGAACCCTCGTTGGGAATGCTTTCTAACAAGGTTTCCATTGGCCGACCGCAGTCTCCGACGCTGTCAAGCTAGTACACTCTTGCAAAGGCTGCCAATACTATGCAAGACAAACCCATCTCCCGGCTCATGCCCTGCAAACTATCCCCATCACGTGGCCATTCGCTGTTTGGGGGCTCGACCTAGTCGGACCCTTCAAAAGGACAACTGGTAGCTTCACCCACTTGCTCGTCGCCATTGACAAATTTTCCAAGTGGATCGAGGCCCCTCCTATCACCAGCATCAAGTCTGAGCAAGCTGTGCTATTTTTTACCGACATCGTCCACCGCTTTGGGGTTCCCAACTGCATCATCACAGACAATGGCACCCAATTCACTGGTAAAAAGTTTCTGGATTTCTGCGACAACCATCACATATGTGTGCTCTGGTCGGCCGTAGCTCATCCAAAAACAAATGGCCAAGTAGAACGTGCCAATAGCATGGTCCTACAAGGCCTGAAACACAGAATTTTTGACAAGCTAAACAAACACGGTAAGAAATGGGCTGCCGAGCTCCCCTCGATCCTATGGAGCCTAAGAACAACACCGAGTCGAGCCACAGGGTTCACTCCGTTCTTCTTAGTCTACGGATCCGAGGCTTTGCTCCCAACTGATGTAGAATACGGATCCCCGAGGCTAAAGACCTATAACGAGAAAAACAACGACGCCACAAGAGAAGACGCCCTCGACCAGCTCGAGGAAGCCCACGATGTGGCTCTGTTGCATTCTGCCAGGTATCAGCAGAGTCTCCGACGCTACCACTACAGACATGTTCGCAGGCACGACCTCAATGTTGGTGACTGTTGACGATCCTTAAGTATCAAATTTAATTATCAACTAAACATGGAAAAGGATCAATATGCACTAGACATCTAGAATTAGGGTTTTATCTGACAGAATTCCACGAGTTTTGGTGTTTGTCTATTTCTGCAGGGGGTTATCAGAAAATACGGAGAGAAGGCCCACACGTCGGGTTTACATAGAGATATTAACATGTGCGCTAATTTTCTATCATCTAGAAGACTCCAGAAGACACGTGAACGAACGGGAGGCCGAACGGGGCCCAGCCCAGGGCGCCCGCCCTAGGGTTTGGGGCGGCCGCCCTACTCCCGTGGCCAATCAGCGTCAACTTCGCGGATTATGCTCCACCGACCTAAAGGAACAAGGAAAACCATGTGATTAATGTCGGTTTGATCCGACGGCCCACGATCATTTGAGGGGGCTATATAAGCAGGGCCTCTCCACCCCAGGGGAGGAGGAGAAATCATTATCAGAGGAAGCCATCAAGTTTAGGGTTTAGAAACTCTCTCTCCCGCAGAGAATTAGATTTAGCTACTCCCAATTCTTTCAAGTTTTATAGGATTGATTAGATAGAATTAGAGAAGTAGGGCCTAGCGCTATGGATTTCGGATCTTCGTCAATAAAGATTGGTATTATTTCATATCTTTCTCTATGACTTTATTCTAATTGCATTATGTCTTTATTTATTATGTTCCTAGTTTGCTCTAGTTCTATAAGTGATATAGTTATGATTGATGATGAGTTCATGCATGAGTTTGCAAAGCGCTTAGCTCTTTTCACGTGGGAGTTAAGTGGTAGATCACATGTAGGCGTGGTGCTTAGATGTTATTTACCTGCAAATGTATCCTATTGGCCGGGTCGTGTGGTAGTTCGCGATGGTGACAGCTTCGTTGATTCTTATATAGTCCACCCTCCGTTGATAGGACAGGCAGAATTTGTATTGCGGAGTAAGTCTTGCTATGTTCTGATTTACTTTAGCAATGTTCCTTATACATGAATGAAGAGTTTTTTGTGCTATATATGATCTTGTAGATGCTTAGAGTAGATTATGACTTAGTAAATAGTAGATACTTAGAATCCATTCTCTTGCTAGTCCGACGTCACCTTACATTTATGTGGAGTAGTCTATTTCTAATCGCTGTGTTATTTACCCATGAGCTTATATTTCATTATCTTTATTATTATGGCTTACCCCCTGCCAAAGCAAGTGACTGTGTGACGAGTTTCTCAGTAGTAATCATGATTCTTGCAAGTTTATCTCTAGTCTAAGCCTTGATAGATTTTACCCCTGTTTTCGCTTTCGCCGTTCTCTTAAGCAAAATTATAAATAACGATACCTGGAATACTTATCCTGGTGAAATGCTACAATGAGGTATTTTATCTGTGTGCTTGCGGATAGAATAGATTATTTTCTAGAGAGCCCTTATGTTTATAAATACCTTAGTACGCTCTAGCACCATGCTAGGGATGACAACCTAGTATTCAAGTGGTGTTAGCTAGTGTCAACAAGTATTTCTGGCGCCGTTGCCGGGGAACGGTAAGGAAAGTCAGGAAGTCGATCAAGGTTATTCAAATAAAATTTTAGACTAGACTACTGAGAAATAATTGCATAACAGCTACTATATAAATGAGAAATCATAGCAAGGCACCTCTGCTTTGGCAGGTTCACCCTGTTGTTTTCCTATGTTTATATTTTTTACAGGGTATATCAGGATTGACTTTGGTGAATTAAATTCTTCATCATCATAACCAAAGCAATCAAGGAAGAAGAAGCTAGCTACCAATTGTTGAAGTGATGGCACAGAAGACCTTACAGGAATTTTCTGCCCCAAGTCTTGAGAACATTCTTACTGGTCCAAGATTTGAAGTAGAAGAAGGAGTACCTGAGTTCGAGCTCAAGTCAAACCTCATCAACTTGGTGCAAGCTACACAATTCAGTGGGAAGGCACACGAAGATGCTAGTGCACATTTGCAGATCATTCTTGGAGATTGGAAGCACAATTAGCATCAACGGAGTTGACAAAGACGTCATATTACTTCGCCTCTTTCCATTTTCACTAGAAGGGAAGGCGAGGAAGTGGTTCTACACCAATCAAGCAAACATCAAAAATTGGACAAACCTGTCAGATGCCTTTCTATCAAAGTTTTTCCCTATAGGCAAAACAGCTGCCTTAAGAGGAAATATTGTCAGTTTCCAACAGCAGAAGACAGAAACCATTCCAGAAGCATGGGAGCGTTTTCAAGGATACATATCAGATTGTCCTCACCATGGAATGGCCAAATGGTTACTTATGCAGACCTTTTATCATGGATTAACCCAAAAGTCTCGTGAGTGCCTAGATGCATCTGCTGAAGGATCATTCTTAGAGTTTACAATTGGAAAAGCAGAGACACTTTTGGATAAGATAGCAGAAAACCAAAGCGGGTTCCAAGACAAGACTCAACATTGTCATCAAACTGAAGAAATACCAGAAGAAGTAAAAGCACTATCAACTAAGATGGAAGATTTGCTCCATTGGATTGACCAGAGGGCCAAGTTCATCAAAAGGCTATAGAGACAGTATACAAATATCAAACCACCTCAAGTCAACCCAATAGCAAAGGTATGAATTCAGGTAATATTCTCAAACAACCTTCATTAAAGGAGATAATTGCTCAACAAACTAAAACTAATGATGAAGTCAAACAAAGGCTAGATACAAATGAATCATTTTTAAAAGATATACACAATAAAATGGATTTTCTATTAACTGCCTTTGATGAGCAAAACACTCTTAATAAGAGGGTAGAGCTTAAGCTAGCTACTGTCTTGCCTGTTGCCACTAACCTTGAGCAGGTAAAGAACATAACTACTAGAGGAGGGAGATCTACCAGAGATCCCCCACACCCAAGAGAGAAGCAAAAAACACCAGCTCCAGTGCAACCAGCAATGATAGAAGAAGAGAGACCAGTTGAAGCAGAAGATCTGCTACAACCATCAAGAACTGGAGAAATGAGGAAAGATTTTCACGACACCAACTATTTGCCATTTCCCAGAAGAAACAGAGGACTACAGTCGGATGAGCAGTTTGGTAAGTTTGTAGAGGTCATTCAAAAGTTATATGTCAACATACCTCTACTTGATGCCATACAGGTACCCACATATGCGAAGTACATTAGAGATATTCTTAACAAAAAGAGGCCACTGCCCACCACTGAGGTAATCAAGCTGATAGAAGAATGTAGTGCGGCCATCCTCAACCAACCACTAAGGAAGAAGAAAGATCCAGGATGTCCTACCATTGATTGCTCAATCGGAGACCAGCACTTTAACAATGCACTTTGTGATCTCGGAGCAAGTGTCAGTGTGATGCCAGCATCAGTCTACAAGAAGTTTGAACACACAACCCTAGAACCAACATCAATGTGCCTACAACTAGCAAATCAATCAGTTCGACACCCGATGGGCATCGCAGAAAATATCCCAGTCAGAATAAGAGATTTCCATGTGCCAGTAGACTTCGTGGTACTGGACATGAACCCCGACTCAAAAGTGTCCATCATCCTTGGAAGGCCATTTCTGAGCATCGCCAATGCCCACATTGATGTCAGTAAGGGAGAAATCAAGTTCAGCATAAACGGACAAGAAGAACACTTCACATTCAAGCCCAGACCAGAGAGAGACTCTACAGTGGAGGAGGTTCACGAAGAGAAACCACTGGAGACACCATCTCTAGAGGAAGGCAATTCAGAAGTTTAAAAAGATTTGGAGGTCCAGCTTGGGGGACCTAAAATTCTCAAACCCTCGCCGGGAGGTAATTCAATATTTATCCACATCATTTAATTTTTTGCATAATTAATTCTTGCATTAGTCATACTCATCCATAGCATTATTATAAAAATCAAAAGTCCCATATAAATAATATTTGTGGTGTGTAAAAACCCATAATTATTAATTATTGTGGAGGCACAAAAATATTTTTCCATGATCATTTTTTAGTTTCAATTCTCATAATTTTTCCTGCATTATATTTATTTATAGCAATCTTCTAGAAGCATGACCCACATCCTTTGGTCCCATATGTCATACACTACACCTCACATACATCATAACACATAATTTCACCCACCAACTCATCTCCACTCAACCAGACAACTTCCACCGACCAACCACCACCTATGCAGCATTATTTGGCGTAGGAGTGAAGCATGTGAGGGAGTGGGAAAGTTTCAGCCACAGAGGGCACTCAAGTGGGGCGCCCGCCCTGTTGGCCACGGCGCCCACCCTGCCCCCAGCTCCAACTATAAAAGGCCACCTCTCTACCTCATTCTCATCCCACACACATTTCAGAAAACATATGCAAGCTTGAGCTCTCGACTTTCAGAAGAAGAGATCTAGTGGGAGAGTAAGAAGGAGAGTGGAAAGGGAAAGAAAGAGTGGAAGAGAGTTTGGAAAATTTTTGAGATAGAGAGTGAGATCACCTAGTAATTAGTGTTCCCGCTGTCCCAAGCGGAATTAAAAGTTGTTTAGGGGGAAGTGCTGCTAAAATTTATAATTCTCTCGGACGACTAACCCCTGGACGACTGACTTCTCGGACAGCTAACCACTAACATATTTTTCTCACATATTTCCACGAGTTTCTGTTTGTCCCTATTATTCTGCAGGATGTTTAAGAAAGTAAAGAGCGCGGCCAAGTCTCTCAGGAGTGGTACGAGGAGTTCGTCTCGACTCTCCTCACGCCAGTCGGAGATGAGTGTCGATCCGGCACCTCCGCAAGCTCCATCGTCTTCGTCGGGTGCACCAAACAAGGTCCTACTCAAGACAGGAGACCTTGGGCTCAGGAATCGCAGGGAGAAGGAGATTCTCCAGCAGTTGAAAAACAAGTTCCTCCCCAGTTACCGAGTGAGTTTTAATTGTTTTTCCTATTTACTTTTCAGTTTTTCTTTTTCTGTTTTAGATATTTATATCTTAAAAAAAACTTAGAAAACCCAATAAATATTTTCTTTCTTAATTTACTGCATTTCTAAAAAATGAAAACCAAATAAAAAGAGTGTGTAGATAAGTGTGCTTTATTTTCCTGTTTAGTTCAATCTCTAGACATAAATGAAGAAAATCCAAAAATATGTATGATGGAAATGATGAACAGTTGCTCTGTTTACTTACCTTCAAGTGCCTAGCTTTTATATTAGAGTTCTCCCAAGACTTGCTAAAATCTGAAATTTACTATCTGTGGGAACATGAGCCTAAAACTAAAGTCCAGGTAAAAGATAAGACATGATATAAAGTTTGAGCTGCTGTTTATCTTGTTCTTACAACACTAAGTTCTGAAAATTTATTTTGAAAAAAAACCTGCAAATCACATGATGTGTTCCTAGCATAACATTCTTACCACAGTCATACTTGCTATAATTGCTGTATCTTTCGAGTTTCATTGAGCTATGTAGATCCTTAGGAGCTTTTCATGTGGTTAAATCAAGATACTCACTTGCACACATCTATTACACCAATCATTAAAAATCTGTTAAAAATATTGTTATCACTCACTGTCCCAAAGTATTGTTATTCTCTCTCTCCTAAAAGATCAAATGCAGAAAGAGACATGGGCTATGCAAAAATATGCGAGGAAATAAAAAGGGGCAAGTGCCCGGAACCTCGAAAAAGAAAAGAAAAAGAGTGAGACGAGAGGTAAAAATGGATAAGTGTCCGATAGTAGAATTAGGGGTACAAAGATACCCACCTGAGCGGAAAAAATGGACAAGTGTCCGACAGTAGAATTAGGGGTATTTACTACCCACCTGAAAAAAGAAAAAAAAGAAAAAAGAGATAGCCCATGTTCTCTCCCAATAAAAGATCAAGAGAGGAGGAGAGATAGCAATATGAGGAACAGTGAGCAATAAGTTTTATCATCACCATCACTATTATTTACTCCACCACACATGCACATCTTGATTTAATTGTATGTTGAGTTCCTTTGGATCCGCAGTTCGATTAAACATATGTATGGGCTGTTGAAGTGAATCATGTCTAGGAACTCTGAGCTTTATTTTGAAAATTTATGCAAAACTCCAGAACAAAGGTGAGGTATAGACAGGAGGAATAGTGCTTGGCTTAATTATTTTGTCTTTCAATTACCTAAGGCTTAAGTACAGGTGCTAATCCCCAAGACACTTCACTCTAATCTGGGAGAATTTTATATGAAAGCATGTGTGCCTATCAGGAAAGAAAACATCAAAGCAACTCCTGATCCATCTGAGTTTTAGTTGTTTGCTCAGGGACGAGCAAAGGGTAAGCTTGGGGGAGTTTGTTGACGATCCTTAAGTATCAAATTTAATTGTCAACTAAACATGGAAAAGGATCAATATGCACTAGACATCTAGAATTAGGGTTTTATCTGACAGAATTCCACGAGTTTTGGTGTTTGTCTATTTCTGCAGGGGGTTATCAGAAAATACGGAGAGAAGGCCCACACGTCGGGTTTACATAGAGATATTAACATGTGCGCTAATTTTCTATCATCTAGAAGACTCTAGAAGACACGTGAACGAACGGGAGGCCGAACGGGGCCCAGCCCAGGGCGCCCGCCCTAGGGTTTGGGGCGGCCGCCCTACTCCCGTGGCCAATCAGCGTCAACTTCGCGGATTATGCTCCACCGACCTAAAGGATCAAGGAAAACCGTGCGATTAATGTCGGTTTGATCCGACGGCCCACGATCATTTGAGGGGGCTATATAAGCAGGGCCTCTCCACCCCAGGGGAGGAGGAGAAATCATTATCAGAGGAAGCCATCAAGTTTAGGGTTTAGAAACTCTCTCTCCCGCAGAGAATTAGATTTAGCTACTCCCAATTCTTTCAAGTTTTATAGGATTGATTAGATAGAATTAGAGAAGTAGGGCCTAGCGCTATGGATTTCGGATCTTCGTCAATAAAGATTGGTATTATTTCATATCTTTCTCTACGACTTTATTCTAATTGCATTATGTCTTTATTTATTATGTTCCTAGTTTGCTCTAGTTCTATAAGTGATATAGTTATGATTGATGATGAGTTCATGCATGAGTTTGCAAAGCGCTTAGCTCTTTTCACGTGGGAGTTAAGTGGTAGATCACATGTAGGCGTGGTGCTTAGATGTTATTTACCTGCAAATGTATCCTATTGGCCGGGTCGTGTGGTAGTTCGCGATGGTGACAGCTTCGTTGATTCTTATATAGTCCACCCTCCGTTGATAGGACAGGCAGAATTTGTATTGCGGAGTAAGTCTTGCTATGTTCTGATTTACTTTAGCAATGTTCCTTATACATGAATGAAGAGTTTTTTGTGCTATATATGATCTTGTAGATGCTTAGAGTAGATTATGACTTAGTAAATAGTAGATACTTAGAATCCATTCTCTTGCTAGTCCGACGTCACCTTACATTTATGTGGAGTAGTCTATTTCTAATCGCTGTGTTATTTACCCATGAGCTTATATTTCATTATCTTTATTATTATGGCTTACCCCCTGCCAAAGCAAGTGACTGTTTGACGAGTTTCTCAGTAGTAATCATGATTCTTGCAAGTTTATCTCTAGTCTAAGCCTTGATAGATTTTACCCCTGTTTTCGCTTTCGCCGTTCTCTTAAGCAAAATTATAAATAACGATACCTGGAATACTTATCCTGGTGAAATGCTACAATGAGGTATTTTATCTGTGCACTTGCGGATAGAATAGATTATTTTCTAGAGAGCCCTTATGTTTATAAATACCTTAGTACGCTCTAGCACCATGCTAGGGATGACAACCTAGTATTCAAGTGGTGTTAGCTAGTGTCAACAGTGACCTAATGCTACGGCGAATCCAGAACACCAAGGGACGACACAAGCTCACGCCACCGTGGGAAGGGCCATACATCATCGCAGAAGTATTGAAGCCCGGCACCTACAAACTATCGAACGAGAAAGGCGAAATCTTCACCAACGCTTGGAACATCGAACAACTACGTCGCTTTTTTCCATAAAGCCTTGAGGCTCTGTAAATTGTCTCACAATCTCATAAATAAAGAATGCAGCGGTGTTCGAAGCTTTGTTTTCATGACAACCAGGAAGGATCGACCCTGTTTCCTCAGAGTCGACCCTCCCTCGAGGCTGCAAGGGGGAATCCCCCTGTCCCCAAAAAACTCGCATTTTTTTGAAATTCGCTTTTTTCGAGCTTCTTCAAAAGAAAGAGATGTCACATAAGTCGACAAGTCCGCGAGAGCACCCTAAGGCTCAAGGGTCATCGAGCCGTGAGATCACTCAGGCCCCCGAGGCTACGGTACCTCCGCTCACCCCCCACGCCTAGGGGTGCGACCGCGCGCTATGTGGACCTAGTAACAGCTCACGACTTTGAAAAAGCTCACATTCCTGTTCGCTTCGGATCAAGTTCTTACACGATCTGCAAGGCCGCAAACGCACCCTAAAGCTCGAGGGCAGTCGAGCCGTGAGATCACTTACGCCTCCAAGGCTACGGTACCTCCACTCGCTTCCTTACGCCAAGGGGCATGACCGCGCGCTAAGTAAATCATGCGAGAACGTGATCCAATCGATAAAGGGAAGAAAAAACTCGAACGAAACTTAACGATCAGTACGAGTTTACATCCAAAAATGTTTTAGGGCCCCCGAGGCCATCACGACCAAAATTACAAATACTAACTTATTACACGGGCCTTCATGCCTAGGTTCGGCTCACAAGCCCTCGTCGTCGGCAGGTGGAACTACCTCGACCTCGAAGAGCTTGGCAAGGCGGCTTCTAGGCTCCTCAGCAGCTTCGATCAGGCCCAGGTAGGCGACTTCATTCTCCTCGTCCGTCCGATCTAGATCTGTGATGAAGCCATCAACGATGAGGTCCATGTCATATACAAACCCAGATCGAACGACCTCCAAAGCCCTCTTCACGCCATGGTGCAGCCCGCCTCGTATCCTCTCACGGACGAGGCGACCCAGCGCCACCATCCGACGGACGAAGGAGTTCCCCGGGGCATCCTCCTCGGTGTCGGCATCAGGCCCGACCCCCAGGCTATCACATACTGAGGTGATGGCGCCCTGGAGCAACTGAGTCCGCCTGGCCTCGGCCTCGAAGAGGATCTGGAATGAGGTGGCCGTCACCTGAGCCGTCTGCTGCTCCTTCTCCAACTCTGAAACATAAGCCCCGAGTTAGCATAAGCCTGTGACCTCGACGCCAAGGCCACAGTATAACAAGAATTTTACCCTCAGAGTGGGTCTGCCAACCCACGACCTCGTCACGTAGCTCCTCGCACGTCTTCTCAGACGCTCGAAGAGCCTCGTCCTTGTCATGGATCGTCGCCCTCAGCACCTCAATTTCTCGGCCGGCGCCCGAGAGAGCCTCGTCCCTCTCTCAGACTGTCCCCTTCAATGTCACAACCTTGTCTTCCGAGGTTCTGACGTGGGCGGACGTCATCCTGACCTGGATGTTGAGGGCATCGCGCTGACCACCGACTAAGGCTATGTCCTCCTCGAGCTCCTTCACACGTGCCAGCAGCGGCGCGAGGTCCTCGCGGGCTTTGGCAGCCTCTTCCCAAGCCCTTGCCGTGTCTTCACGTGTCTTGGCCTCCACCTCCTGGGCCTGCGCCGCCTCCTCCTTAACCACCGCGTAAGCGATGCGAAGCTCGGCCGCCTCAGCGCTCTGCTGGGATAGCCGCTTGTTGGCTTCCTCGACCAGGGCCCGTTGACGGACGAGCGCCGCCCACACACCACTCTCATGACGAATGAAGAGTGACTTGCGGTGGGAACGCTCCTTGAGCTCTTGACCACAGTTAAAATCTAACAATCAGAACCAAGGAAAAGGGAAGAATAAAGCACAAGAATAGACTAATGAACCCGGCTTACCTTGAAGGCCTCCGACATACCCCACACCAGGGTGTCTGAAACCACGCGTAGGGACTGCAACGTGTGCTTTTGGAGTCCCTAGAGGTACTCCCAGTGGTGCACCTCGTCCTTATCGTCGAGCGCAAAGAAGGGCTCGGCGCTAGGGTTGGACGCGTCCCTGAATTCAAGGGTCGACCTGCCCCAGCGCGGAAGCTCCTCCTCTACCCACAAGAGCGCTAGCCTGGCAAAGTCCGGCCACCTGGCCGACACCTCGGCCTGGTCACCCCTAACACCGTAGAGGTACCGGCCCAATCTGAAGCCTCAGCCGCCGCGACGTCCACCTCCTGCTTTCCTTTGTTAGCAGGAGAATCGTCGACGGTGATGTCGATCAGAGCCGGGGTCGACCCTTACTGCGGGGCTGGCACCTCGACTGCTGGCGCCACCGCTTGAACGATAGGCGGTGGCACGACCGCCCCCCGGTCCACCTCGACCGCCGGCTTCGTCGGTCGGTCCTGCTGTGGCTGCGGCTACGCTGCCTCTTGCCCCGCCTCTGGTGGGGCCTCCACCACCTCCTTTGCTTTCTCAACATCCGCCCGGCCCGCGTCGTGGATAGATGTTTCGGCATCAGCGGCCTCGTCGGTCGCCTGGGTCGCGGTCAACCCAGGCTCCGACCCACCAGTGCCGGGCACCTCGAGCCCGGCATTGCTCGGGACCACCGCTTCCGCCGGCCCCGACCCCCACGCGGTGGGGTCAGAGCTGGTGACCTCCTGGGCGCTTGCCCCCGTCTAGGCAGCTGCCTCCCGCTGCCTAAGCCACTTCGTCAGAGCCTGGCACTTCGTGACCCAGGCGGCAGCGTCGGCTGCCATCCGCATCATTACGGCGGCGCCCGACCTAAGCGCCTTCACGGGAGTCGGACCCGCAAGCTTCACCTTACGCTTATGCCTGAGCAACAAACAAACGCGTCAGAATAAAAATGGGATCACCAATCACGAAAAATAGGGCGGAAAATTTACCTAGATAAGGGAACCAGGGGCCTAGACCCCGGCAGGCTAGAGCCACCTGACGGTGCCTGCGACGACCCTACTGTCGAGCCTCTTGCTGGTCGGGAGCTCCTCGGAGCCCTGGCTAGTGGGGCGCCCAAGGTCCTCTGCGCTGCCGAGGCTAACTGGCCTCGGGTCCTCACACCCGTCGACGCTGCCCTGGCTTCGGATGCCGACGTTGCTGCTCCGACCGCCGTCTGAGCCCGAGGCGCTTAGGCTTGTGGGGGCGGCACCACCGACCCTTCTTGCGAGGCCCTAAACGAGGCGGCCCCTCTCGCCGAACGACCCGCTCCGGCCTTTCTCTCCACCGTCTCTCCCTCCCCCTCAACGGGCACCGAGGCCACCCTCGACGCCTAGGAGGTCGACCCCCCAATGGGCTCCAGAAAAGGGCGCACATCGGGGAGATCCGTTAGAGAAGTCGCGGTGTCGTACCACGACCAGGCGTCGTCGTTGTCGCTATCATCGTCCTCCCCCGAGACCATCTCAGAGGGAGACTCCTCGAGTGGGAGCCCATCGAGGCTCTGCTGGCGTCGGCGCTTCTTCAATGCCAAGCTCGAGGGCCTTGTGGACTTGGCGCTTCTTGGCAGCGTCTTTCTCCTCTTTCTTCTAGGCCGCCAAGAGGCGTCGAGCCTCCCGAGTGACCCAATCTTCCGGAACCGGCGGCCACGTTTCCTTAACCACCGACAGATCCTGTACACGGACCTCGACCGAGTTAGTGGAAGGAATTCGAAAGCAAAAGAACTTAAGATCATCAAAAACAACACTTACCAGGGGCTCGAATCCCTGGGTGGGGCGCATCGAGACCCGGTCGATATCCTCCTGCCGGAAGCTCCCCACCATCCACCGCGCACATCGGGCGACCTCGTTGAGAGGGATGGACTCGTGCGACATCCTGCTCCCCTCCAACGACGCCTTCGGCGTCATCTCATCGAGCCGAAGCCGGCGCTGCGTCAGCGGCAGCACCCTTCGGCGGTGGAACGCCGCGGCCACCATCCCCACCGTCAACCCGCGTTGACGGAGCCTCCTCAGCGTGTCGAGGAGCGGCTTCAGCTTTGGCTTGTCATCTTCAACGACGCCATACCCCCAGTTCTCCTCTCACGCCATCAGCACCCGCCCGGAATACCACGGTAGCTGGTCACCGTCGTTGCGGAGGTAGAACCAGCCGTCGTGCCAGCCGCTGTTCGAAGAGATCAACTGTGCCGGGATGTACTGGTCGCCTTGACCTGACCGGACTTGGAGGGTGCAGCTCCCCGCGTGCACCACGCGCCGCACCCCTCGCTCCCCCGTCTTCTTGGTGAAGTGCTCCGCCCTAAAGAGGTGAAGCCATAGATTCCACTGTGGCTCCATCCCCAGGTATCCCTCGCAGACCGCCGCAAAAATGGCAGCCTACGAGATGGAGTTCGGGGCGAGGTGGTGCAGCTCCACCTTGTAGTAGTGGAGAAGCGCCCGCATGAAGGGGCTGGCCAGAACGCCGAACCCCCTCTCGTGGAAGGCCATGAAGCTCACCACGTAACCTTCTGGAGGCGCTGGTTCCCGGTGGTCGGATGGCGGCACTCTCCACTCCGGTTGGGTCCGATTCGCCCTCGGCCGCAGAAGCCCG
The DNA here is from genome assembly GCA_022457205.1 of Saccharum spontaneum. NCBI lineage: Eukaryota > Viridiplantae > Streptophyta > Magnoliopsida > Poales > Poaceae > Saccharum > Saccharum spontaneum. Next base: position 26,039,300 of record CM039608.1, on the reverse strand, counting down.
TCACGGACCAGATCTTCCAGCTTCCTCTCCGTTACTGAGGAACGGGCCCAAGCATCGGCAGGGAGGATCTGGCTCTTGCCTGCCATTGTTGTTGAAGAAACGGTGCAGGCAAGGAAACGACGGCAGCGCTGGACGATGGCTGAAGGGGCGCAAGATGGCAATGGGGGCAAAGAAAGGCAGAGTAGGCGAGAATGCAAAAGGCCTGTAGGGGTAAACGGAACCCCGGGCCCTGCTCTTATACCCCGATGGAAGTCCAATGGGCGGGCGAAAAGGTAGGAGCAGTTTTTACATTCAATGGCCTTACCTAACCGCTCCCTCAAAATCCGTAGATATGGGCATGTGTCTGCCATACACTCCGTAACCGTCACCCCACGTCGCCCACTACCGTGCCGATCTTGCTTCCCCTCCTGAAAAGACGCGCCCAAAACGGGTAGGAGAAGGATCCGCGGACGGGTATTCCTAGATGGATGGGTAACGGGCTCCGAGCCTGATATAAACCTCGAGGATCGAAAGCTGGCCCTCGACCAGGGTTCGATAGCTGCCCTCGAGTAGCAGAGTCAGGGACGACTAGGGATGCACCCATACAAGGCCAGGGCTCGAGCAACGCTCTCGAGGCACCCCAAGACGTGTTCGAGGCTAAAAGAGAGGTCGATAAAGGAATCCCCTCGGAGGGAGGCATCGAGCCCTCGAATCCTATCGCAAAGAATCGAGATCCACATGACTACTCTTTGGCATTTCTGAGAGCGCCTCCATGGCCGCTAGCCGACTCCTATCGAATGGAGCACGGGCTCCCACTCGATTTCCCTGTTAATAGCTCACCCGAGATCGTCGGAACTCGCCCAAATGAGGGTAGTACGACGTTCCCCACCCCTCCTCCTTTTTTCCTAAAAAGGGAGCGTGAGGGTCGAATGATAAAAGACGGCCAAGACTCTGATCGACCTCATGCGCTCGAGGCTCGGGGGCTTGGCCGTAGAAAGCCAAACCTCGAGTGAAAAAAGACAGAACACGCCACGATTCGAGAACATTCCTCAAAAAGAGCGTGCAAAAGACCTTGGAGGAGTCAAAACACTCCACCAAGGCCTCGGGGGCTACACCCGGCGGGTGCACTCGTGCGCCCCCACCGGAAAAAGTTACAATGCTACGACTCTAGTTCATGAACCGCTGAGCCTCTGTGAGAGTGCCCCACACTCACCCAAAGGCTCGGGGACTACTGTCGGGTACCTAAAACTAGGGGTACCCACAATCAACGATTAAGAAAAACAAAACGCTACCCGCAAACAAAACGAGCCAAAATAGCAGACGAGATACCTCGACTATGTTCCGACTCGTATGAGGCACCCTCGACGGGACACCTCGACTGTGTTCTGACTCGTACGAGGCACCCTCGATGGGACACCTCGCCCGCGTTCCGACTCGCACGAGGCTCGTTCGACAAGGCATCACGACTATCGGGACATCTCCGACTCGCACGACCCCGGGTCGGACCGCTCGACCCACCTTATTTACCTACTCTGAGACAAAAGTCAGAGCATTTATTGCGACTACCTACTACTTCCTACCGTCATGGCTACAGCTGTGACCGACGTGGAAGCAATACCGGTGTCAAATCTTACTTTTTATCTCCTATCCCGAGATGGGAGGTGAAAACATGTCACTGTACACACCCTACCGTGCACTGTTTTGCCACCGATCACCCTCGAGGGAGGATACGACAAGGACCGCACCCCACGATCTCGGGGATTCGGCCTTATCCACCCGTCCTCGACCCATCCTCGACCCGGCCTCGACCCAGCCTCGACCTACCATCGGTCAACAGGGAAGAAAGGCCGACGTGGCACAGGACTCGGGGTCTTTTCACCGTCTCATCCTCTACGTCACTATGGTGTCCAGGGATGGCCGGCCATTCCCGGGGCACGTCGCTACAGCCATCTCCACAGGGATCGACAAAACTTCACCTCAAGGCACTCCTGGCGTCCCAGCCTCCTCTCACCCTATAAAAGGGCAGGCCGGGGCTCTACAAAGGGGCAAGGCCAGCAACTAGCTAGAAGCTGAAGCACAAACAAAGCAAAGGCAGACAAACCACGGACCACGAAAAACCAACCTCCCTTGTATTCTCATTTTTCCTTTGAGACCTGGGCTCAGTTCCCTCTCTCACAGCTTGTAACCTCTACGCAACCACTTAGGTGCAAGGAAATACAATACTCCCTCCCCCGCTGGACGTAGGGCCTTCTTTCACCTGAACTAGGATAAATCTCCGTGTATCCTCCTTGCATCACCATCCAGATTAGGGACATGCAGTGCTTGATTCACTCGTTGGCTTAGGACCCCCGCGGAACCGAACGCTGGCAGATAGTTTTGGCTTCGTGATATAGCACGCGACAGTGTTTTTGGCAGGGGGAGCCGGAGCCACTGGAGCCATGGCAAATAGGTCCTCACCCTAAAAAGCCCAAAGCCCAGCGAGTCCTATAGGCGATCTCATCCATCAGACAACCGTGGAGGAGGTGCCCTGCAATCTGACGGCTGAGATTCACCACATGTAGCATAAAAGTCGGCGTCCATTGCTAACCCTAACCCTGCCTCCTCCGATTCAAAAAAAAAAAAAAAACCCTTCCTCCTCTCTCTCTCTCCCTCCCCAGCCGTCAGACACGCGCAGCCGGAAGCTTCCCTCCTCTCAGATCCATGGCGACTCCCTCCTCTTCTCTTAGATCCGCGAGACGCTCGTCTCGCTCCCATGCTCGTGTTGTGTGTAGCTGCGCGGAGGAGGGCTACTCCGAGGGCTGTAAGGATCGGCTCCGACCCCAGCGCCTCCGAGCCGCTTGCCTCTTCCCCGAGCCAGCGGCTGAGCGGTGGCGGCGGCTCTGCAGATCGCAGTGAGGAGGTGGGCCTCACCATCGATGGCGTCGGCTACTCCGTCTGCGGGCTTGGCCTCTCCATCGTCGACCTCTACAACTAAACCAGGTACAGACCATTGCTCCCCTGTTCTTGAACGGGGAATGAATCCAGCTGCTTGTTCAGCTGTTCTTGACTCCCTCCCGTCATCGTCCTGCAGTCCGCCAGGATTGACTGCGTCGCTCGTTGCTCGACGCCCGACGGGAGAAGCCGAGCCAGCGCCCGCCGGCCGCCGTCCACCTCCGCGCCATCCGCCCTCGACGGCTCCGTGCAGGCCACGTCGTTCTCTTCCCGCTCGCTGGTGAGCCCACTCGCATCCTCGCTGGTGAGCCCAATCATGTCCTCGCTCTTGCAGTTCTCTCGTGCGTGGTTGGGTTGCCACTTGCCAGTTTGGCTCAACTCTCTTGTGCGTGGTTCAGGGGGCTCTAATTGATTTATCCCCTCTAATTAATTCATTACAGAGGTCGCAGATCTGCAGGCAATTGGGTATATTTGACTTTTTTTTTGCGACAGGGTATATTTGATTTAAGGTATTGCTTAAATCTATTGAACACCTGTGAGTTAGGAGTTGTAGGTAACCAAATATTATCTAGGTTAGTACTCATGGTAATAGCTCAAATTACGTACATTCCTGCATCACCTTCAGTTACTTGTCAGCATCATTTCCTAAGAAAAAGACATGTTTAGTACCTCTCACATGCTAAATAAAATAATAATTCAGTGTAGATTAAAGTTTCTGGACTTTAACTTTACTCACTGAAATTTAGCTCAAAGTGTTCACTTCACCCAAGTGAACAATTTCTTTTAGCCTAAGAATGTTTATAGAGCTACTGAATTCAATAACTTATGCATCACTAACCACAAAAGTTTGGACTGCTACATTTTGCTGTATAATGAGTGTAAACAATGGCAACTTAGATCATTTACTAATTGCAACAAGTGAAAGGACCAAATTCGATGTTAATTTAAAATGCTGAAAACCTGCTTAGTGTAGCCTCTTGTCGTTAGACTAGCAGATGGTGATTGAGAACTTGAATTTGTTGATTGCAGTTGTCCTTACATCCTTTTGCTGCTGTTCAACATTTGTAATGTCTTTCTATGCTGCTATCAGTTTAGCTATTGGCTTGTTTTGTCTTGTTATTTAGCAAACTTAGTTGCTGTGATATGTAGGTGCAAAGTATTTTCTTTCTTTTTTTACTACATTAACATGAGTTCACATTATAGGTTCACATGGTAAGGTCGTCCAGACATTCAGTCATTTTCAGGTTGCATCTTTATTCTTTTGTGTTCCATTCAATGGCAGATGTAGCTATCTGCAGGTCCATAATTACCTTAGTGTTCTGCAGGTCCATAATTACCTTAGTGTTCCATGATTTTTTTTGAACCTATATACATATGACACAACAGCGTATTCCTTTCATCTGACCTTTTTACTACAAGTCTTTGATAGCTGTATTCTTTCGAATAAAACTGACAGAAAATATAATGCTTTCTGAAGTCGTTTAAGACTGTCCGCACTCGTCATCCTCTTTATTCATCCTCTAAAAGGAATATTTCAGCCTGGTCATCAAGATTCTCTCCTCTATACTGCTTTCTTCCGCACCCATCCATACTTTATATATCCTCTATGTACTGTAGGGTCCACACATCAGATTTTTTTTCTTCCCTCCCTCCCCACTGGCTCTCTCTCCCCATTCACGTGAGCAGACAGGCGCAAGGACGAGCGTGGGCCCCGGATGCTTTTCCTCCCTCCCTCCCCACTTGCTCTCTCTCCCCATTCACGTGAGCAGACAGGCGCAAGGACGAGCGTGGGCCCCGGATGCTTTTCCTCACTCCCTCCCCACTTGCTCTCTCTCCCCGTTCGCGCAAGCAGACAAGCGCAAGGACGAGCGCGGGCCCCGAGCAGCATTTTACCAGATGCACGCTAGCACGCCACATTTAGCGTTCGAGACATCGTCCGCTATTTTAGCGTAGCCTTTAGAGTATGCCGCTGCAGCCTCCGGTCCGGTAAAATGCTACTGGAGTAAACTTTTACAGGACCCGGTGCGGATAGCCTAACAACTCTAAAATTCATGGAAATTACTACAGCTTTATTTTCTATACCTCGTTTAAAGTTTTCATTTAATCCTGCTACTCACATTTGGATATTTTCTATTTGTCACTAGAATGTCCCACCTGTATGTTAGCTTTAGCAAACTCTGATGCTTTGCTTTGAACCTTCGTACTCTTTTGTACTGTAGGACACTGAAGTGCTGAACCTGAAGTTAAGCCTGGGCAAAATACTCGATACCCATTACACATACCCGAATTACCCGAACCTGGACCCGAATTACCCGAACCCGAGGTACCTGATCCCAAATTCGGATAGCAATTTTGATTAGCCGAAATTAGTTTGGGTAATTCGGGTAATATCCTCCGGTACCCAAACTACCCGAACTATCCAAAGATTTATTTTTGTCTTTCTATTTATCATATTTATTAGAATATAAATTGCTGCTAATTGCTGAACACTTTCACTTGTCACTTTATTATAATATAATTCTCTCTATTTGATCGAGTGACTGTAATATATTATTCTCTGCAAATTGCTGTTGAAATTCTATACAAATTGCTGCTGAAATTATGTATAGATCGCTACTGAAATTTAGTGTAGTTTGTTGTTTTCCGTAAATTTGGGTATATTGGGTAATACCTGAATCCGAACCCGAATTATCGGGTAGGTAGTGTTTTTTCGGGGTAAAAATCAAGTAGCAGTTTTCATTATCCGAATTTTGAATTACCCGACCCGAAAAAATCGGGTAACCCGAACGCCGAGGCTTACCTGAAGTTAAGGTACCTGAACCTGAAGTGCTGCTATTGCTGAAACTGCTTATCTGCCAAACCTGCAAGGCATGGTAGCTACTCCGTGCAGCTTGGTTATCCTGTAGATGAGATGAATATGCCTGCGTGGTGATATGGTGTCTCATGCTAATCGTAAAAAGCAAAATGGTCATTTATTTGGAGGTTATACGTACTGTGCAGTTTTTTTACTTTAGTGTTCAACATCTTGTAACGGGTTATACTATTGGCTTTGAAGCATTATTTATTAATGAGGATTATGTATGGTTATTATAATTATGTAATTGGTTGTGGTTTATAATATGTGAGGATTTTTTAAATGGGCCAGCCTACAATATGGGCTTGTACACCAGTTTGTTGCTGGGCCAAAAAAATATTTGGGTCAATTGGGATGATTCTAAATAAAAATAATAATGAATTCATGCTACGTGGGCCAAATTTTATTTGTCACGTCACCTGCCATGTCATCTAAAATGTCACTTGTGCCATATCATCTACCATGTGGAGCTATTATGAACCTGTTTAGTTGGCCACCCAACCCAAAAAAGTTTGCGCAGTATCCGTCAAATCGAATCTTTGGACGCATGCATGAAGTATTAAATATAGATAAAAAAATAACTAATTGCACAGTTTATCTGTAAATGTTGAAACGAATCTTTTGAGCCTAGTTAGTCCATAATTGGATAAATTTTGTCAAATAACAACGAAAAGTGCTACAGGGACTTACCCAAAATTTTTCACCAACTAAACAGGCCCTATGTTCAATACTTCCTCTAGGTTGGTAAAAGAAGTCGTTTTGGACAGCGACATAGTCTCCAAAGGATAACTTTGACTTCTTATTCTTTAAAAATATTTATTGAAAAGTGATATATGTATATTTTTATGAAAGTATTTTTCAAGATAAATCTATTCATATGGGTTTCATATTTCCATACGCAACACCTTAAAAGTTATTCATGATTCATATTCTATGTTTGACTTAAATCTTGTCCAAAACGACTTTTACCAACCTGGAGGGAGTATGTTATGACGAGTTTAGTCTGTTACAACATCAATGATAGGAGAACTATCGTCATTGTATCAATGACAATGTCCTTTAGTGGTCATAGAAGTTGGTTAGTAGTACTTCTGTGACGACAGACACTTCATCATTGTAGACAGACAGTACAGGAAATAGGCTGTATTTGTCATTATCTAATTGTCACAGAAGTCCAAAATTCTTGAAGTCCAAAATTCTTGTGGTGCGCCAATTTTCTCGCCTTACCACCGGCAGTAATTAGTAGTACTATCGGCCCAAGCACACCCGACAGTGATTGACTGTTCTGGTGTAGTGAAAATAAAGGAACGAACGAGACTTAGGTCCCCATCCTAATCCGACTTAGCTACCAAAACTTAACTTGCTACAGAATTCCAACATCATGGTTTCCACCTTTCCCTAGTGAAGACAAGCACAACATATATCTTGCATAAAATTGAAGCTCAACTACTTAAGAGGTTAGGGTTGCATAAACCTACCGGTGGACGTTGCGTTAAGTTGATCTCCGAGGCGACATGTGAAGATAGACATCTAAGGTTATGCCTCCAAGGAGGGAAACAATGAGAGTCACTGATGTCGCCCGTCTCATAGCCTGAGACAAGGTTTTCACCTGAAGATTAGTGGACACGAGGGCTATGGAGTGCCACAAAAACACCTCTAGGAAGAAAAACAACGCCCTCAAAAGCGTCGCTGTTGTTCTAGTTGTTGTCGAAAAATCACTGGCAAGGCTTTCGTCAGCATCTACCCACTACCCACATGCATGAACAGTCTGCCATTAACACATTGAGAGTCCTTCACCTTAACTCAAAGCCATGGCATAACCACACCCTCGAGCTCCACAATAAGCCACTGATGCCCAAGGAGAAGTTACCACGTCACGATTATGTACCACCACTAAGCAGTTCGAGCATCATGAGCCATATAGATCTGACTACACCAAAAGTAGCTCACACGACACATCTTGGCCACACCAAATCGGCCGTCGCCAAGTCGCAAGGGAAGACAGCAGGTGCACCTCGAGGCAGCCAATACCGGACAGTCCCACTAAGACGCTCGACATTATATTGCGATGTTATGTACCTACTAGTAAAGTGGTTAATGTAATACTGTAAATGGGCCATGCCTCGGTAACCTGAAACTGTGGGCAAGTTTTTACCGAATGCAAGTACAACCCACCGTTTCCAATCATCTGACGCCATGGATCCTTCAGGGTACGGACGATCCAGCCTCTCCTGATTTTAGGTAGTGTTTGGATGGTGTAAAAGTTAGTGTAAAGTTTTTGTAGCACTTTTTTGTTGTTATTTGGTAAAATTTATCCAATTATGGACTAACTAGGCTCAAAAGATTCGTCTCGACATTTACAGACAAACTGTGTAATTAGTTATTTTTTTACCTATATTTAATACTCCATGCATGCGTTCAAAGATTCGATGTGACAGAGAATCTTATAAAATTTTTGGAATTTTGAAGGAAGTAAACACTGCCTTACAGCCACAACCACAAGCCGCTCTGCCACAGGCCACAGCCCACAAGAGGCCTAGGTCACGGATGACCTGTGTTTCACTCTGCATGCAATGCAATCCCCCGCAGTGCCCGTGTTTAGATCCCGAGTTGGGAGGCCCAACTCGGTACAGTGCACATCAAATCGCACTGTAACAACTTTTGTTTTTATTCGGTAAAAATTGTCTAAACTTTGACTAATTAGGCTCAAAATGTTCGTCTCGCAAAGTACAACAAAACTGTATAATTAGTTTTTAATTTCATCTACATTTAGTACTTCATACATGTGCCAACATTTTGATGTGACGGAAAATCTTCTTTTTGCATAGTGAAATTTTGGAGGAGAAATTGGGAACTAAACAAGGGCAGTGTTGTCGTCCACCTCTTCTGCCTGCCCAATCGCAACTCCACAGCTCTTCCATCTGCAAGGTAGGAGTAGCACACTAGTACGCATCAACTCGAGCCGTCCTTGGACCACTCTCTCTCTTTTCCAACTGTTTGTTGGTTGCTACTGTACGAATGTAGAGGTACGCTCCAAAACCGTGATGCTTCCAGAACACCAGAACCGAGCCCGTGACACCCAGAATGCCTGCGAAATTCAGAGTTGGCGCCTTTTGTTAATTGCGGCGCAGGCAAAAGGGTCCAGATGCCCTTCACATGCCCTTGTTTCTTTGTGAGTTGGAGGGATGTGTCCTCATCCTTTCAGACCTCACCATGCCATGCCCCTATTCGGCCGCACATTTCCCTTGCTCAATGTTCAGATGGCCCACCTATCTGTGGGAGCTGTGGTTGGCATATTGACACTCGACGCCTCTGCTAACAATGCTGAAGTGGGCGTGCTACTGTACTTAGCGCAATTGGCATATAAAGCAGGAGCTGCCCAGGCCTATCAGCCTCCTCTCAGCTCTCACACGAGCTGTGTGTGAAGCTGAGGAGGCGCTGCTGCGCCATGAAGAACCAGCTGCAGCTGGGGCTGCCTCTCGCGTTGGAGATCCTGGTGTTGTTTGCCGCTCTTCTTGGCAGTGCGCAAGGCCAGAGCTCTCAGGGCGGCGATGGTGGTGGTGGCGCCGCCGCTAACCTCACGGTGGTGGGCGCCGTCTTCTGTGATGCCTGCTCCTCCAGCTCCTTCTCCAAGAACAGCTACTTCTTGCCAGGTACTTCATCCCTCAGATTGCCCATGTCCATTGCAATTTCCACTGCCCCGTTTATCTAGGGAGATGAAGCATAATATACCTATAAATGAGTGTCGTGTTCTTTCTTGTAATTACATAATTCAATTACTGTATATTTCAGAACTTCAATCCTTTCAATACTCTTTCGTCTGCGAATTGCTTGTGCGCATACTCTGTTTCCTGCTGCCACGCTTCATAATTTCCTGCTGCGAACATGAACACATTGTTTTGCTGCCAGTAAGAATTTTCCTTTCCATCTTTCCAGTAATTGTTGAAGAAACATACGCAAAACAACTGGCAAGCCCTGTCCTGGTTTCACAGCCCAACAAGGTAACACAGCTAGGATGCACGATTTGCTTAATTTAATGATAATAGCAGGGATCAACAAAATCAAAATGGTAACGTTTCTTCAAGGATCAAAGTCCATAACACAAGAAAATTCGGCCCAACCAGGAACGTTTACTGACACAATTAGGGCTCGTTCGGTTAGGGGTGGATGAGGCCAGGAATTTTTCCAGCTAATCAAACCTTGTATAAATTAACTAGCAATTCCGGCGGGAATTTTTCCTGAGAGCCATTCCTCGTGAAACGAACGGGCCTTACATGGCACAGAAACACCAAACTGACACAATTACAATTGCGTATTCTAAGTTCTAACTATAGCAGGGTTGAAGCACAACTTTGAACTGTACTTATCAAATTCTTGGCGTGCTTGAATTCAAACTTAAACACAAAATTTTCGCCAAGCATCACCAGCTTTTCTCATCTGCAGCTAGCATCTCTGTATGAATCTACTTCTGAAGCCATTCTGATATATAATATAAAGAATCGATCAGTTCACGGACTTAAACCTACTTTTATTGTGTCCAATGTTCTGAATTTCTCAGCCCTCCTTTTTCTTCTCTTCATTCAGGTGTAAAAGTCCGACTGGACTGCATGATCAAAGTGAACTCGAATTCCAAGGAGGAGATCAAGATCACGGCCGAGAAGGTGACCAACAGCTACGGCGCCTACCAGCTGGACATCCCGGCGATCGACGGCTTCGAGTGCGCCGCGCCTGGCGCGACCGCCGCCGAGTCATTCTGCCGGGCGGCCGTGCTGGACAACCCCTCCGCGCTGTGCAACGTGCCGGCCGTGACCACCACCGTCGGCCACATCTCCTTCCCGAGCCAGGAACCCAACGCCTGCTTCTACAGCCTCAACTCGCTCTACTACCGCCCCAGCAAGCCGGGCCCAGCTCAGTGCGACGGCGGTGGCGCCGGCGCGTCGCCTGTGGCGCTGAACACGTCCCTGTTCTACTGCCCGCCGTGGCCGTGGCCACCTATCCCGTTCTGCACGCCGCGGCCGTGGTTCCCGCCCATACCGTTCTTCACCCCGCCGCCGCCGGCGTTCCCGTTCCCTCTGCCACCGATACCGTTCTTCACCCCGCCGTCGCCTCCACCACCGGCGTTCCCTTTCCCACTGCCACCATGGCCATGGACGCCACCGTCGCCTCCGCCTTCACCGTCGTTCCCGTTTCCTCATTTGCCGCCGATCTTTACAGTACCATCGCCTCCGCCACCGCCACCGCCGGAATTCCCGTTCCCTATGCCACCACTCCCACACCTGCCTCCTCTCCCGCACTTCCCACCGCTACCATCACTGTATTCACCGCCACCTCCTCCACCTCCACCACCGCCTCCGCCGCCGTCGTTCCCGTGGACGTTTCCGCCGTTACCTTTCTTCCCTCCTGGTTCTTCAGGGCCATCTCCTCCACCTTTGATGAGTCATTCTCGTAAAGATCCAAGCACTTGGTCTCCTTCCAATAAACAACCATAAAGTAAATAATAGTTGCCTCCTTCTGGAAGGATAATGTGCAATGCAGAAGACTATATTATATATGGATTTTCTTTTTTCTATTTTACTAGTAGTATGCTCGTGCGTTGCTATGTGACAGCTAAACTTTTGTACTAAAAACACATGAATCATATGATAAGATAACAACAATATGAAATTAAATACCGTTGTTAAAGTGACATTTAATCAAAAAAATAAAGTTCATGAAATTAACACAGTCACGGAGAGCACGGCGTCGCAGGCTCATAAACTCTACTGTATAGACCTTTCCGTAATGCGGCTAAGATAATGTTTTATATCGGCAAGAAGAAATCTACGATATCCATTTCTTTCGTGCGCTAATAAATCCACGAATAAGTTTCGCCACATCTTCATATCATCCTGTACACATGTTCGATTACATATGTAAATATTAGTGCCTGTCGCATGGGTGATAGTACTATCGGTGTTTAGAAACCGCCGACCAGTAAATTTAGTGGATTGCGCGTTTGGGTTCGAATGGCTATGCAAAGAGGACACGGGATATATACTGGTTCGGGCGGAATGTCCCTACGTCAGTTGCGAGCTGCTAGTCGTGTTACTTGCACTGAGTTCCTATTAGGGGTTACAAAAGGTCAAGAGAGGGACGAGCTCCCCGGTCTCTATGGGTTGAGGTCGAGAGTGTGTTCTTCTGGTTCGTGGAAGTGTGATTGGCTTGTCCAATCGTCCCCTCCGAAAGGTACTGGACTTTCCCTTTTATAACTTCAAGTGAAGGGCCAGTCATACACCAGAGAGAATGGAGAGAGAAGAAAGAGAAAACCCAAAAAGAAAGGGAAGGAGGTCCCGGGGCTATGATGTTCCTCTTCCCCTGTCGACGGTCTGTAGATGATGGGGACATTCCCACGCTATAGTCTTGCTTGCCGCCGGTCCCACACAGGGGTGTCGTGGGTCAATCGTGGCGCTCCATGCCACCTAGGAGGACGATATGGTCAACGGACTCCCCTGACGGAGGCCACGTCGGAGTTGAAGACACAGTGTAGAGCTGTGGGTGTCTAACGGGGGTCGTAAGGGGAGTTAGCCACACAGGATCACCCTACTGACGCCGAGGCGACGCGAGCTTCCAGGGATGGCTTGTCACAGTTACAGGCCGCGTGAAAGCACACCTGCCCATAGGGATGACCCGTCGCAGTTTCAGACCGTACGAAAGCATACCTACTCCCTTTTCATGTCAGGGGCGTGCGCTCGTGGCGGTTGAGGCGGCGCAGGGCCCTCTCGGGACCTTTGCTCCACTCCTAAGTGGATCTGACTCCCACGGGTCGGGCGAGGCGGAGTCCTCTCCTGGGGGTCGGAAGAGGCGAGACCCGCGCCAGAAAGGTCGGGCGAGGCGGAACGCTTGCCTAAGGGGTCGGGTGAGCCGGGAACCTTCTCAGTTGGGCCGGACTGGGCCGTAGCTGCGCTCGCGATCATTTTAGGCGGGCTGAGACCGATGTCTTTTTGACTCCTATCTTATGGGTAGCGTAATATTGGTACCCAACAAGTACGTGTCTTGAAAAATATCTCACCAAACCTTAAAACAAAGTATGTTATACTCACCGTAAGCATCGAATTTTGTAAGGATGTAGCTTGTGAATTAATAGATCATCAGAGCTCGAATTAACAGAGCCTGGAATGGTCTAGAAGCGCCTAAGTCCATGTGAATTAAAAAAAATCCTTATCTATTCAGGTGCCGTTTGAGCCTGGACTACTAAGGTACAACTGTAATATCTGAACGCACAATCAAACGTACTCACACACCCACACACGCACACAAACGCACAATCTAAAGCGCACGCTGGACCTACGAACTATACACACAACACGTGCTTATGGAAATCGACGAAGTCCCACGGGCTCCGGAAGCGACAGACACGTCGCATTATCATTATGGCTCCACACGTACGTCCAGGACCTGCAAATTTATTTTTGGAAAGGCGAAATAGCCATCTTCGTCCTCAAACTTTCGTCCAAGGCTCACTTTAGTCCCTGAACTATCAAAACGTTCAATTTAGTCCCTAAACAATTTGTCTGCGGATCGATTTCGCCCATCCCCATTATTTAAGCGCCACGTGTCCACGAATGCATGCAAAATGTTGTTCCTGCCCCTCCCTCCATCCTTTATGTCGCCTAGGCTCACGGCGTCGGCATCCACCGTTTCATCCGTCTCGGCCCCATTTCCCTCTCCCTGTCTCTCGTTCTCATCCAGCCGGCGGCGCGTCAGGATCCGCGAGTGCAGCCGCCCAGGCTCACGGGAGGCAGAGCCGTGAGCAGAGCGCAGTCGGCCTCAGGTTCCTCACCTCCGTTTGCTTCCTTTGTTGGTGCCCCCATCTGCCCCATCTCTGGTCTACTCTTCCTTTGCGGAGGCTATCGCCGTCGTCGATCTTTCCCCATGGCGCATGAATCCAGTGAGGGGAGAGGGAGAGGAAGAAGGTTGACGCCAAGAAGAGGAGGAGCAGCGCCGGATCCTCGGGTGGTTAGTTCCAGCGCTAATGAAGCTGTGCGCACTTCGGAGGTGAGTAGCGTTAAGGATTGCTTACTTTACCCTCCCTATCCGCCCTGTCCATGGTTTCCTCACACGGGAGTACAACCAGTTGGCCATGAGGTTCAATGCCGAGCTGCAGGACGCCGTGACAAAGCTCAATGGTGACCTCGCCGGCGTGCTAGTGGTTTACGTTGACATTTACAGCATGTTGTCTAACATCGTTGCCAATCCGTCGGACTTTAGTGATCCAATCTATCTTCACAATACTACCTACTGTTGGTTCTTGCATAACGTGCATCTTGTGTTAAGTTACAATAGGGATTGGTTGTATGAGGGATTCATTTGATTTGATTTTTTGCAGCTTGAGACATTGCTGGAAGAACATTCAGAGGGGATGTTGGTCAGGACAGGGCTAACATGCAGGCATGGATTCTCCCCAATTTTGTGTTGTTGTTGGGCTGGTCGAAATGCAGGAAGAAGGTTCCTGACTTGCTCCAACGTTGAGGAACCCTGTGATTTCCAGTATTGGATAGATGAAGAATTTGAAGGTAGAGCACAAAAGGTGATTCAAGACTTAGTTTCCATGAGGCAAAGTTTTTCAGAGCTGTACCAACAATCAGCTGAACAATGGGATGACATGTATGCTGATCGACAGAGAGCGAAACAAGAAATTTGTAAATTGAAATGTACAATTAGAGAACAACGAGAGTGCATTGTAATCTTAGTTCTTTTTAGCATTGTAATTGGTTGTGGCCTATGGCTCATCGTGTAACCATTGGAATGGATGCAGAAACACATTCCTGATGTCCAGAAACAAATATTACATGTCTGATGCTCATGTTCTTGACATAACAAATGCAAGTGTTCACAAACTAATGATTGCGTGATACAAAGGCATTAATATTTTTGCCTTGAAACTACATCTTTTTCTTTGAATGCACTAGACGTGTTGATGCTTTTTTTCTGAGAAGAGCTGCTTTGTCCTGCTGCTGCTCCACGTCCAAGTGATAAGGACTGGATGTTTGCAGATGCATGCCCACCTTGCACATTGATTGTTGCCTTTGCAAATGAGCCAGCAGTCCCAGCATTGGTCTCAATGACAACAGAAGCACTCCCTCCAGCAGATGCCTTCGCAGATGCTTGAGCACTTGACTTCGCAGATGCTTGAGCACTTGACTTCGCAGATGCTTGAGCACTCTCTCCAAAAGATATCAGTCTTCTCTTATGGCCAGACTATAAATAGCAAAGCTAATTTAGGCAAACATACAATTTACTTAGGCTGTACCATGGACATGTCTTCAGTATTACTAACCTATATAAATGATGAACCCTCAGGCATCATACTCTGACTTGATGATGCCGCTATGGATTTTCCTTTAGTTTGCTTGGACTGTGCAGGTTCAATTGCAAGCGGGGTACTCTGACTTGCATTGGTGGCGGGATGATTAGATGACCCAGCGTTTTCTTGCTACTATGCAATATAGACCAAGTTAGTAAAATGAGTAAGGAATGAATATATTGCAGTAAGGGGAAATAGTAAATTCAGTAAACACCATTTTCACAGTGCATGTCCTCGTGTTGTGACCATAATTGCCACAGCGACGACATCTAATTTTAGTACCAACTTTTGACGACTTGGTTCCAGATTTCACCGGCTCTGAAGGGTCTTTTCTCCTATTTTTCTTTGGTCGGCCTGGCATCTTTTTTACTCTAGGAGGCAATGGTTTGGGGTTAGGAGACACAGGCCAAGCCGACGCATGTTCCACAGGCTGCAGTACATGTTGGTATGTCTTCTTGTATGTCTCAAGTGAGAAGCACTCATGTATGTAATTGTTAGGCTCTTGCGCCATTTTGAATAGAGCAGCACAAGCATGTTGGCATGGAATCCCAGAGACTTGCCAGTACCTACAGGAGCATGTTTTGCTTGTCAGGTCTACTGTAAACCTTCATTTTTTTGTCTCTCACTTCAAATCCAGCATCACCATTCCACAACACATGACAAAACTGTGTCCTATGCCTAATCTTGTTCAATTTTATAATAATGTTAGGACACACTGTCATTCTCCACTGCTCACTGTTACTCCTATTTTCTTAGATTCTTCTAGTCATTAGGATCCTGATGTCCTCCAACATAGTAATAATAGGCTTGAATCTTGATTCTATAATCCAACTATTGAATGATTCACTTATGTTGTTGTCAACTGATTCACAATTTGATCCAAGTCTGAACCAAGCTCGAGACTAATGAATAGGATTTGTTTTCTCTAAATCCTGCCATCCCCGAGGAGTTTTTGCAGCAAGCTTACTCTTGTAATGTTTAAACAACTGCTCATTAGGTGCCTTTGCAATTTTCCAAAACCTCTTTTGGTACTCTTGTAGCCTATGTTTCTTTCTCCAGTTGGCATAGATGTGGCGTGCACACATCCTATGCTCAGCCAATGGAAACAATGTAGATACTACGCTGAGCAGCCCCTACAAAAAAAGGACAAATGATTTAAACATATTGTTTTAATTATTCAAACACAAAATGCACAGAAATAGGCAGAAATTTACCTTCTGTTGGTCTATTATAAACACCCAGCCTGCAGCTCCAATAGGTATGCTGATATCTTTCTGAAGGTGCCCAAGAAACCAATTCCATGAATCTTCAGGAAACAACCATCAAGCCCGACTATCCTCCTGCATCCATTTAAGAATCCTCTTCTACATGCATCAAAACATATGTACAACCTTTGAAACACATGGTCCTCTTCCTCTGGGTCAAGGGCAACATGCACACTAGTTCCTGGATTACTACGCTGCAGCTCAAGACCATAGTCAAACAACTTGGAGTACTCACCAGTCTGAGTATCCATTATTTTCTTCATGACCTGTGCCTTTGCTCTCTTAATCATTGTGATTGACACATCCACTCCCATGTCCTCTTGTGCTGTCTCCTTCATTGCTCTAGCCTTCCAAGATAGATTAGCCTTGATAGTACTCTCGTACTTGTCACATATCCTACTTGTAGATAACCTTTTATTTTTAAGCTCAGGACAACAAGCATGGTTGGGATTAAAAGTTACAATCTGAAACCAATCTGACCTTGAGTTATGTGAAGCATATAGAAGCCAAGGGCAACCTTTCCACCTACAAACAGCCCTAATCATTTTCAGGTCATTCTTCACATATCTGATATTTGTCTTCATCTTCAGTGCATACCTCTCTATTGCATCCTTCAATTCCTCCCTTCCTCTAAAGCACATGTCAACACATAACTGAGGAGTTTCAGCAGAACTATCAAATATTGGGAACCTGCACTTCCTTCTTGTAACTTCACCATCAATGTCCTCATCATATGATGCATCTCCATCTGACTCAAAGTATGGAACACCATCTCCACCTTCTAAGGCTTGATCACTACTATTATTAGGATCAGCGCAGTGTATGTCATCCACCTCAATCGGGTTGTCCAATGGAATACCTCCTCTCTTCTTTACTTCCGACATAAATTCTTTGTAATTAGTTCTTATTTCCCTAACTTCATCATCTTCATCAGTTGTGAAACTTGTTGCATCACATCCACTCTCTGATTCTTCTTCTTCTTCTTCATTCAGACCATCCTGACAATGGGTTGGACCTTCCAAGCGTAGCATGTTAGCATCCTGAATAGTTTGTTCCTTGACAACAAGTTCTACATGATCTAAATCCATGATATTGTCATCTCGAAATAAGGCAAATACATCCTCATCTGCATATTGCATTTCAGTTTCTTCATTCTCACCAATGCCAAAACTAATTGGTTCGGTGTATATATCCACAGCCCTACCAGTTCCCAGCTCATTAATCATGTCCAAACATGACTTGTCATCTACAAGCAACTTCATTCCACTATTCAAATCTGCACCATAGGGCAACCAGTGCATCCTAACAGATCTAGGAAAAGTTGTGTGATCCGATAGGTGGCCTTCAAGTTCAGGGATGGATATCTTGTCCTTCTCTATGTGAGACACCCCGTAATCCCCATTGCAATACAACATCTTGGACGCATCAAGAACAAATTCCCCATTAAAATGAAATCGAACTTCTAGTACCTCAAATTCAGACATTGCTTTGCAGCCCTACAGATCCACACTGTATGGTCAAATTCAAACATTCTACCAGGAAAACAAATCAAATCGCAAAACCAGCGAGGTGCCACTTTCATCTTACCGTGGAGCACGTCCACTCCTCTTCCTGCGTCGTGGTCACGTAAGGGCAGGTGTCCTCCTCCACCAGCAGAAAGGGCACGCCTACCCTTTCCAGTGCTGCGCCGTCCCACGCTGCTCTCCTCCCCAAGAAACCCTACCTTGCTATGCAGCTGCCATGAGGAACAGGACAAGGGGAGAGGAAACGTGAAAGAGAGGGAGGAAACGGGACTGGAAGACGCCGTGAGATGGCTGGTTGCTAAAGAATGGAGAGAGGGGCAGCAATGATATTTCGTTTGTGCTCATGGTCATGTGGTGCTAAAATAGTGGGGATGGACGAGATTGATCCACAAACAAATTGTTCAGGGACTAAACTGGACGTTTTGATAGTTCAGGGACCAAAGTGAGCCTTGGGTGATAGTTTGAGGACGAAGATGGCTATTTCGCCTTTTGGAAATAAATCTCAGGTGAGACACCCAAGTTGCGAATTTGCAATCCCAGGAATCGAATTCGGGTGGGAGTCGCAAGCCAACCGAGCTACGCGCTCGTTCTCTACTCGGGTGCCGTTTGAATGTACGCAGGATTCTAAGAATCGGGACGGTCAATATTGTTTTAGAATCCAGACTCCTCCTGTTTGGATCATGGATTTGAGAGAGATCAAAGTTATAAAACTTATTTTCTCCGTGATGCCCTCAAATTTTTATTTAATATTTTGCAATTTTATGGTACTCCTACGGGACCTGAAAAAGAAAGATAGAGATGGCCACAGTAAACGTGGGCCTCGTCAGTGTCGTGGCCTCTATGGGCTACTGAACGGTGGATGCCATGGAGGACCCGATGATCTCCCCGCTCTCTGCTCCTCGCCCTCCTCCGTGTCGTCGAGATCCGCAACGAAGGAACAGGCGGGTGGTGCGAATGGGGGGAAGGGGGCCGGGGTCTATGCTTGTCGCAACAGCTACGTCGAGGGCGGTGAGCAGGTGACCCGACTCAAGATCCAAGGTGTCGGATTGTTGTGGAGGCTGCCGCGCCGACAAAATCCGCAACCCATGGCTGATCTGGTGGCCTAAAAGCAACTTCAGGTGGCGAGAGGAGGGAGGATGGGAGCTGCGTCCTTAGCAAGGGTGGTAGCGATGGTGGCGAGGAGCTTTTCGAGGGTGTGTGGCTGCGTCCTGACTCTCGCGAGCCATCGCATCCCCTTGCCATCTATCACTCCCAGGATGAGAGCTTCTTCCCCACCGCCGCCGCACCGGCCCCCGCAGTGCCTCCCCTCCGTCCACCCCGCCGCTGCCGCCGCCCAGCCCCCGCAGCGCCTCCCCTCCCTCCCACGAGGCCTCCACCAACGGCGACAGCGACTGGAGCGCGTGGAGAGCACCGAGCTCGACGAGGAGTTCAGCGCGGCCTCCACCGCATCCGGCACCAGCGTCCCCAAGGAGTCGCAGCTGCGCCTCTACGGCCTCTACAAGATCGCCACCGAGGGGCCCTGCACCACACCACAACCTTCCGCGCTCAAGCTCGCTCTCCGGTGACGAGCACACAATGACACAATACAAGTGTGTACAAGTATTATACCACGATTGAAGTACCCGTGCTTTCAGAACAAAATGTATATATCCGTGTACTTCAATGACTGTCTTATTTCTGTTTATTCTTTAAACAATATGATGCAGGCGGGCAACTGGGCAAGCATAAGAATGGTGAATTTTGATTGAAGTTGAAAGAAAGGGAATGGATGAAGAAATAGATTGGTGGTAAAGGACTGACTATGACTTCTGAATTGTGTGTGGGTCTCATTGTTTGTATGATTATATTTGTTATCTGTACAGATGCCATTATGGAGGAAACGCTGTGAGGAAAACAGTAAGGCATGAAACTCATAAGAAACATTGATGCTAATTTGGATGGATAAAGCCAAATGTGCATAAAGTTGATCTGAAATTTTCAGTGAACATGTCAATTCTGCACAAAACAGAATCTTCTAGCCTGTCTTGCCGCGAATAAATTTCTAGATTAGTTCTGAACGAATCACTGATGAAGGAGATGTTTGACAAGTAGTGGCCATCGTAGTACCACTACTTTGATATTTTAGTCATACCACCACATTGAATTCTTTGGAAGGCTAAAACACCATGTTACCAGCATGGTTTTGAGAAAGTAGTGCTTTACAGTCAGAATAAACTTACATGAGAAAATAGTGTTTTCATTCAGGTCGTATGGATCCATGTTTTTTTATTTTTCTAGAGTTTTGTTAATATGCTGCTTGTTTTGGCTATCTTGTTTTTGCCCGTGAATATGACTTGCTTCATCCGATTCTGATTATTGTATTGTGACACTTTTGAATGGATAAGATGTAAGGTGGCAAAGAGAGTACGATCGCCGCAACAACTAAGGTGAATAGGTGATTCGCCACTTCCTTTTACCGTTGATCTCCACTTTGCATTGTATTGTTGCTATTGTTGCCACCACCACTGTGAGCTATCTGACGCCCGTGGTGGGAAGGGGAAACGAGCTAGAAGAGGGACTACTTGATGCGCTTTTCTTTTTTCCTGCGGTGCCTATTTGTTGATCTATTTGCCCATTTTTTTCCTTCAGTTAGATAGTTCTGGATAGAGCAAGGGTACCTAAAAATATGTGTTTGTTAGCATTCATGTTACAAGCAGTTGGCCGTGCTTATATCTTTTGTTGCCTGATGAAGAACATGTGTTTTTAGTAGGCTCATTCTTTTCCTTTGTATACAACCTTAATGAATTCTTTTGAATTCATTTCATTAAACCAGGCACTGAATCTAGAGAATCTGCTTGAACCAAAGTTCGGATGTCAAATGTAGTTTTGCTGTCTTACATATATAAAACCAGGTATTGAAATTTTATTACTTGCATGTTGATTACTTTAGATCCTATAACCTCTTTACTCAAAAAAGCTTAAGGAAATGTTGTAATTGATCAGTCTGGAACCAAAAAAGGAAAAGCTGAGAGGGTATGAGATTCAGAAAATGGATTTGGTTTGGGTGTTTGTGCAGTGAGATGCTAAAAATAGTTCTCTGGCGTTCTTAGTTAATGCATTCTCTGTATAGAAACTGACGTCTTTTAAAAAAATATGGTCAGGTCGCTAGCACACTGCTATTGCATATATGACCCAGTCCTGCTAGAGAAGCAAGCTGAACACCAGTTAGAGAGCAAATGGTTGGGTACATTTCTGTTTCTAATGTTCAATATACACCAACCAGAAAAGGGGTATACGTTTCTGTTTCTAATGTTCAAGATTTTTTTTTTCTTTTTAATTTTTCCAATTAGAGAACAAATGGTTGGATACCTTTTTGAATACTTTGCCTTTCAGGTTAGGCTCTTGAACCAAAGACATATTATTGAAACTGTTAAAAAACCTATTGAGGAAAAGCTGATGAATTCTAATACCACAAGGACATTCCAAACTCAGGTAATTAATTGGCTATTTAGTACTGTGTATCTGCAATAATGTTTACCTGCCCTGCTTCTATTACTTATGCCCAACAAATCCGAAATACTTGTGCCAATGTAAGATTGCAAATCCCTGCATCTATTTGCTACCTAGTGCCCTGGCTTTTGTGCAATTGTGTTTAAATTTTTTCCATGTTTATATTGTGTTAGATTTGTATGGGTGATTTGAGTAGACACATTATATTTTGATATTTCTTTCAGTCTATTATCCAACATCCATACAATTTCGTAAGTATTTGCATAGGTAAGGTATGCTTTATTTATTAAAAAAGAAAAGAAAAAAGGGACTTCTGGGGGAATACTTTGAAGAAGTTGAATATATCTAAACAGAAACTATTCTGTGTAGTGATGTGCTCAGGTTCATAGAATCCGTGCAATATTTCAATCTGTCCTCAATTAGAAACAAATGTATTTTGTTTAGAGATGAAGTGCATTTTGCATGCAACCTTAGACTATGCTCAATTATACTATCCTGACCCAACGTAATGTTTCCCATCTGAATTTGATCTCGTCATGCAGAAATTTGTGTTTGCCCTTCTAACTGTGCATAGAGTTTTCAAAAGTATTGCCTTGGTCTATAGGAAGAAACTTCTCCATGGTAGAGCAGTAATGATTAATGCCGATGTTTCTCCAAAACTACTTGTGAGGTATCACACATGCGTTGATCAATGCTCTCATGGCCAAATTGAGTTATTTTTTCTTTGTTGGGTTGTGGGGCTGGATAACACGGGCTTGATCAATCCTGCTAATTCCCGTTGGGGTATGAATGAAGAAGCTATAAGCAACAAAGCTTGATCTATGTCCATCTCTCAGTTAATCAATTTCTGTTTCTTTCAAAGTTTTAGATTTATTTTGAGATCTGTTGTTTTCAACGCATGGGTTAGTTTTCAGTTTCTGTGAATACTGGAACAGCTTCATGCCATTGGCCTAGTTTCGTACTCCAAACATAAAATGTATATTTTGTTAACACTGCCTGTTTTGTCAATTCACTAACAATGCATCTATGGTTCAAACATTTTCAGAGTCGATCAGCACGAGCTGTAGACGTCGACAGACAGAGAAACAAGAGGCGGGGGTTGGGAGGTTTACCGGCGTACGAGTTGAAGACGTCGACTGAGCCGCGGTAGGAGTTGGCAAGGAGGATGCTGACGACGCGGTCGCTGACGAGGTTTGCGGGTGTCGCCGGCAACGGCGGGCAGCGTCCTGGGTGGCCGTGCCCCGATGGACGCGCCCTATGCCGGCGATCGGCGTGAATGTTCTGCCAACGATGACGACTGGCAGTCGCTAGACGTGGGGCGTGATCAACGTGGAGCGTCGGCGACCGGCCGAGCATGGTGGCTCGGTGGCAGGGGCACGGCTGAAGGGAGCAGGGGCCCGATGCGACCGGCTGGGCTCGTCAGCGGGCAGCCATGACCTTGCTGGTGGCTGGGCTCGTCAGCGGGCAGCCACGGATTGCCCGAGGGGAGCAGGATTGCTGGCGGCTGGGATCGCCAGCGGGAGGTGGGAGAAGGGAAAGGCATCAAGCGGAGAGCGGCCTGCTGCCGTGCTGCGTGCGGCGCTGGGTGAGATGGGGCCGTGGGGGGAGGTGTCGTGCTACCTCACGGTGGTCGGAGGCGTGCAGCAGGGCCAAGCGGGGAGTCACAGAGGGGAGGGGAGCGATGCCGCATTCGCAAGGGGAGCGACGAGCATGGAGGAGACGGAGGCAGCCACGGATGGCGATCGCGGGATCAACG
>CM039608.1:26000900-26016060 GCA_022457205.1 Saccharum spontaneum | reverse complement strand
ATGGCTCATCGTGTAACCATTGGAATGGATGCAGAAACACATTCCTGATGTCCAGAAACAAATATTACATGTCTGATGCTCATGTTCTTGACATAACAAATGCAAGTGTTCACAAACTAATGATTGCGTGATACAAAGGCATTAATATTTTTGCCTTGAAACTACATCTTTTTCTTTGAATGCACTAGACGTGTTGATGCTTTTTTTCTGAGAAGAGCTGCTTTGTCCTGCTGCTGCTCCACGTCCAAGTGATAAGGACTGGATGTTTGCAGATGCATGCCCACCTTGCACATTGATTGTTGCCTTTGCAAATGAGCCAGCAGTCCCAGCATTGGTCTCAATGACAACAGAAGCACTCCCTCCAGCAGATGCCTTCGCAGATGCTTGAGCACTTGACTTCGCAGATGCTTGAGCACTTGACTTCGCAGATGCTTGAGCACTCTCTCCAAAAGATATCAGTCTTCTCTTATGGCCAGACTATAAATAGCAAAGCTAATTTAGGCAAACATACAATTTACTTAGGCTGTACCATGGACATGTCTTCAGTATTACTAACCTATATAAATGATGAACCCTCAGGCATCATACTCTGACTTGATGATGCCGCTATGGATTTTCCTTTAGTTTGCTTGGACTGTGCAGGTTCAATTGCAAGCGGGGTACTCTGACTTGCATTGGTGGCGGGATGATTAGATGACCCAGCGTTTTCTTGCTACTATGCAATATAGACCAAGTTAGTAAAATGAGTAAGGAATGAATATATTGCAGTAAGGGGAAATAGTAAATTCAGTAAACACCATTTTCACAGTGCATGTCCTCGTGTTGTGACCATAATTGCCACAGCGACGACATCTAATTTTAGTACCAACTTTTGACGACTTGGTTCCAGATTTCACCGGCTCTGAAGGGTCTTTTCTCCTATTTTTCTTTGGTCGGCCTGGCATCTTTTTTACTCTAGGAGGCAATGGTTTGGGGTTAGGAGACACAGGCCAAGCCGACGCATGTTCCACAGGCTGCAGTACATGTTGGTATGTCTTCTTGTATGTCTCAAGTGAGAAGCACTCATGTATGTAATTGTTAGGCTCTTGCGCCATTTTGAATAGAGCAGCACAAGCATGTTGGCATGGAATCCCAGAGACTTGCCAGTACCTACAGGAGCATGTTTTGCTTGTCAGGTCTACTGTAAACCTTCATTTTTTTGTCTCTCACTTCAAATCCAGCATCACCATTCCACAACACATGACAAAACTGTGTCCTATGCCTAATCTTGTTCAATTTTATAATAATGTTAGGACACACTGTCATTCTCCACTGCTCACTGTTACTCCTATTTTCTTAGATTCTTCTAGTCATTAGGATCCTGATGTCCTCCAACATAGTAATAATAGGCTTGAATCTTGATTCTATAATCCAACTATTGAATGATTCACTTATGTTGTTGTCAACTGATTCACAATTTGATCCAAGTCTGAACCAAGCTCGAGACTAATGAATAGGATTTGTTTTCTCTAAATCCTGCCATCCCCGAGGAGTTTTTGCAGCAAGCTTACTCTTGTAATGTTTAAACAACTGCTCATTAGGTGCCTTTGCAATTTTCCAAAACCTCTTTTGGTACTCTTGTAGCCTATGTTTCTTTCTCCAGTTGGCATAGATGTGGCGTGCACACATCCTATGCTCAGCCAATGGAAACAATGTAGATACTACGCTGAGCAGCCCCTACAAAAAAAGGACAAATGATTTAAACATATTGTTTTAATTATTCAAACACAAAATGCACAGAAATAGGCAGAAATTTACCTTCTGTTGGTCTATTATAAACACCCAGCCTGCAGCTCCAATAGGTATGCTGATATCTTTCTGAAGGTGCCCAAGAAACCAATTCCATGAATCTTCAGGAAACAACCATCAAGCCCGACTATCCTCCTGCATCCATTTAAGAATCCTCTTCTACATGCATCAAAACATATGTACAACCTTTGAAACACATGGTCCTCTTCCTCTGGGTCAAGGGCAACATGCACACTAGTTCCTGGATTACTACGCTGCAGCTCAAGACCATAGTCAAACAACTTGGAGTACTCACCAGTCTGAGTATCCATTATTTTCTTCATGACCTGTGCCTTTGCTCTCTTAATCATTGTGATTGACACATCCACTCCCATGTCCTCTTGTGCTGTCTCCTTCATTGCTCTAGCCTTCCAAGATAGATTAGCCTTGATAGTACTCTCGTACTTGTCACATATCCTACTTGTAGATAACCTTTTATTTTTAAGCTCAGGACAACAAGCATGGTTGGGATTAAAAGTTACAATCTGAAACCAATCTGACCTTGAGTTATGTGAAGCATATAGAAGCCAAGGGCAACCTTTCCACCTACAAACAGCCCTAATCATTTTCAGGTCATTCTTCACATATCTGATATTTGTCTTCATCTTCAGTGCATACCTCTCTATTGCATCCTTCAATTCCTCCCTTCCTCTAAAGCACATGTCAACACATAACTGAGGAGTTTCAGCAGAACTATCAAATATTGGGAACCTGCACTTCCTTCTTGTAACTTCACCATCAATGTCCTCATCATATGATGCATCTCCATCTGACTCAAAGTATGGAACACCATCTCCACCTTCTAAGGCTTGATCACTACTATTATTAGGATCAGCGCAGTGTATGTCATCCACCTCAATCGGGTTGTCCAATGGAATACCTCCTCTCTTCTTTACTTCCGACATAAATTCTTTGTAATTAGTTCTTATTTCCCTAACTTCATCATCTTCATCAGTTGTGAAACTTGTTGCATCACATCCACTCTCTGATTCTTCTTCTTCTTCTTCATTCAGACCATCCTGACAATGGGTTGGACCTTCCAAGCGTAGCATGTTAGCATCCTGAATAGTTTGTTCCTTGACAACAAGTTCTACATGATCTAAATCCATGATATTGTCATCTCGAAATAAGGCAAATACATCCTCATCTGCATATTGCATTTCAGTTTCTTCATTCTCACCAATGCCAAAACTAATTGGTTCGGTGTATATATCCACAGCCCTACCAGTTCCCAGCTCATTAATCATGTCCAAACATGACTTGTCATCTACAAGCAACTTCATTCCACTATTCAAATCTGCACCATAGGGCAACCAGTGCATCCTAACAGATCTAGGAAAAGTTGTGTGATCCGATAGGTGGCCTTCAAGTTCAGGGATGGATATCTTGTCCTTCTCTATGTGAGACACCCCGTAATCCCCATTGCAATACAACATCTTGGACGCATCAAGAACAAATTCCCCATTAAAATGAAATCGAACTTCTAGTACCTCAAATTCAGACATTGCTTTGCAGCCCTACAGATCCACACTGTATGGTCAAATTCAAACATTCTACCAGGAAAACAAATCAAATCGCAAAACCAGCGAGGTGCCACTTTCATCTTACCGTGGAGCACGTCCACTCCTCTTCCTGCGTCGTGGTCACGTAAGGGCAGGTGTCCTCCTCCACCAGCAGAAAGGGCACGCCTACCCTTTCCAGTGCTGCGCCGTCCCACGCTGCTCTCCTCCCCAAGAAACCCTACCTTGCTATGCAGCTGCCATGAGGAACAGGACAAGGGGAGAGGAAACGTGAAAGAGAGGGAGGAAACGGGACTGGAAGACGCCGTGAGATGGCTGGTTGCTAAAGAATGGAGAGAGGGGCAGCAATGATATTTCGTTTGTGCTCATGGTCATGTGGTGCTAAAATAGTGGGGATGGACGAGATTGATCCACAAACAAATTGTTCAGGGACTAAACTGGACGTTTTGATAGTTCAGGGACCAAAGTGAGCCTTGGGTGATAGTTTGAGGACGAAGATGGCTATTTCGCCTTTTGGAAATAAATCTCAGGTGAGACACCCAAGTTGCGAATTTGCAATCCCAGGAATCGAATTCGGGTGGGAGTCGCAAGCCAACCGAGCTACGCGCTCGTTCTCTACTCGGGTGCCGTTTGAATGTACGCAGGATTCTAAGAATCGGGACGGTCAATATTGTTTTAGAATCCAGACTCCTCCTGTTTGGATCATGGATTTGAGAGAGATCAAAGTTATAAAACTTATTTTCTCCGTGATGCCCTCAAATTTTTATTTAATATTTTGCAATTTTATGGTACTCCTACGGGACCTGAAAAAGAAAGATAGAGATGGCCACAGTAAACGTGGGCCTCGTCAGTGTCGTGGCCTCTATGGGCTACTGAACGGTGGATGCCATGGAGGACCCGATGATCTCCCCGCTCTCTGCTCCTCGCCCTCCTCCGTGTCGTCGAGATCCGCAACGAAGGAACAGGCGGGTGGTGCGAATGGGGGGAAGGGGGCCGGGGTCTATGCTTGTCGCAACAGCTACGTCGAGGGCGGTGAGCAGGTGACCCGACTCAAGATCCAAGGTGTCGGATTGTTGTGGAGGCTGCCGCGCCGACAAAATCCGCAACCCATGGCTGATCTGGTGGCCTAAAAGCAACTTCAGGTGGCGAGAGGAGGGAGGATGGGAGCTGCGTCCTTAGCAAGGGTGGTAGCGATGGTGGCGAGGAGCTTTTCGAGGGTGTGTGGCTGCGTCCTGACTCTCGCGAGCCATCGCATCCCCTTGCCATCTATCACTCCCAGGATGAGAGCTTCTTCCCCACCGCCGCCGCACCGGCCCCCGCAGTGCCTCCCCTCCGTCCACCCCGCCGCTGCCGCCGCCCAGCCCCCGCAGCGCCTCCCCTCCCTCCCACGAGGCCTCCACCAACGGCGACAGCGACTGGAGCGCGTGGAGAGCACCGAGCTCGACGAGGAGTTCAGCGCGGCCTCCACCGCATCCGGCACCAGCGTCCCCAAGGAGTCGCAGCTGCGCCTCTACGGCCTCTACAAGATCGCCACCGAGGGGCCCTGCACCACACCACAACCTTCCGCGCTCAAGCTCGCTCTCCGGTGACGAGCACACAATGACACAATACAAGTGTGTACAAGTATTATACCACGATTGAAGTACCCGTGCTTTCAGAACAAAATGTATATATCCGTGTACTTCAATGACTGTCTTATTTCTGTTTATTCTTTAAACAATATGATGCAGGCGGGCAACTGGGCAAGCATAAGAATGGTGAATTTTGATTGAAGTTGAAAGAAAGGGAATGGATGAAGAAATAGATTGGTGGTAAAGGACTGACTATGACTTCTGAATTGTGTGTGGGTCTCATTGTTTGTATGATTATATTTGTTATCTGTACAGATGCCATTATGGAGGAAACGCTGTGAGGAAAACAGTAAGGCATGAAACTCATAAGAAACATTGATGCTAATTTGGATGGATAAAGCCAAATGTGCATAAAGTTGATCTGAAATTTTCAGTGAACATGTCAATTCTGCACAAAACAGAATCTTCTAGCCTGTCTTGCCGCGAATAAATTTCTAGATTAGTTCTGAACGAATCACTGATGAAGGAGATGTTTGACAAGTAGTGGCCATCGTAGTACCACTACTTTGATATTTTAGTCATACCACCACATTGAATTCTTTGGAAGGCTAAAACACCATGTTACCAGCATGGTTTTGAGAAAGTAGTGCTTTACAGTCAGAATAAACTTACATGAGAAAATAGTGTTTTCATTCAGGTCGTATGGATCCATGTTTTTTTATTTTTCTAGAGTTTTGTTAATATGCTGCTTGTTTTGGCTATCTTGTTTTTGCCCGTGAATATGACTTGCTTCATCCGATTCTGATTATTGTATTGTGACACTTTTGAATGGATAAGATGTAAGGTGGCAAAGAGAGTACGATCGCCGCAACAACTAAGGTGAATAGGTGATTCGCCACTTCCTTTTACCGTTGATCTCCACTTTGCATTGTATTGTTGCTATTGTTGCCACCACCACTGTGAGCTATCTGACGCCCGTGGTGGGAAGGGGAAACGAGCTAGAAGAGGGACTACTTGATGCGCTTTTCTTTTTTCCTGCGGTGCCTATTTGTTGATCTATTTGCCCATTTTTTTCCTTCAGTTAGATAGTTCTGGATAGAGCAAGGGTACCTAAAAATATGTGTTTGTTAGCATTCATGTTACAAGCAGTTGGCCGTGCTTATATCTTTTGTTGCCTGATGAAGAACATGTGTTTTTAGTAGGCTCATTCTTTTCCTTTGTATACAACCTTAATGAATTCTTTTGAATTCATTTCATTAAACCAGGCACTGAATCTAGAGAATCTGCTTGAACCAAAGTTCGGATGTCAAATGTAGTTTTGCTGTCTTACATATATAAAACCAGGTATTGAAATTTTATTACTTGCATGTTGATTACTTTAGATCCTATAACCTCTTTACTCAAAAAAGCTTAAGGAAATGTTGTAATTGATCAGTCTGGAACCAAAAAAGGAAAAGCTGAGAGGGTATGAGATTCAGAAAATGGATTTGGTTTGGGTGTTTGTGCAGTGAGATGCTAAAAATAGTTCTCTGGCGTTCTTAGTTAATGCATTCTCTGTATAGAAACTGACGTCTTTTAAAAAAATATGGTCAGGTCGCTAGCACACTGCTATTGCATATATGACCCAGTCCTGCTAGAGAAGCAAGCTGAACACCAGTTAGAGAGCAAATGGTTGGGTACATTTCTGTTTCTAATGTTCAATATACACCAACCAGAAAAGGGGTATACGTTTCTGTTTCTAATGTTCAAGATTTTTTTTTTCTTTTTAATTTTTCCAATTAGAGAACAAATGGTTGGATACCTTTTTGAATACTTTGCCTTTCAGGTTAGGCTCTTGAACCAAAGACATATTATTGAAACTGTTAAAAAACCTATTGAGGAAAAGCTGATGAATTCTAATACCACAAGGACATTCCAAACTCAGGTAATTAATTGGCTATTTAGTACTGTGTATCTGCAATAATGTTTACCTGCCCTGCTTCTATTACTTATGCCCAACAAATCCGAAATACTTGTGCCAATGTAAGATTGCAAATCCCTGCATCTATTTGCTACCTAGTGCCCTGGCTTTTGTGCAATTGTGTTTAAATTTTTTCCATGTTTATATTGTGTTAGATTTGTATGGGTGATTTGAGTAGACACATTATATTTTGATATTTCTTTCAGTCTATTATCCAACATCCATACAATTTCGTAAGTATTTGCATAGGTAAGGTATGCTTTATTTATTAAAAAAGAAAAGAAAAAAGGGACTTCTGGGGGAATACTTTGAAGAAGTTGAATATATCTAAACAGAAACTATTCTGTGTAGTGATGTGCTCAGGTTCATAGAATCCGTGCAATATTTCAATCTGTCCTCAATTAGAAACAAATGTATTTTGTTTAGAGATGAAGTGCATTTTGCATGCAACCTTAGACTATGCTCAATTATACTATCCTGACCCAACGTAATGTTTCCCATCTGAATTTGATCTCGTCATGCAGAAATTTGTGTTTGCCCTTCTAACTGTGCATAGAGTTTTCAAAAGTATTGCCTTGGTCTATAGGAAGAAACTTCTCCATGGTAGAGCAGTAATGATTAATGCCGATGTTTCTCCAAAACTACTTGTGAGGTATCACACATGCGTTGATCAATGCTCTCATGGCCAAATTGAGTTATTTTTTCTTTGTTGGGTTGTGGGGCTGGATAACACGGGCTTGATCAATCCTGCTAATTCCCGTTGGGGTATGAATGAAGAAGCTATAAGCAACAAAGCTTGATCTATGTCCATCTCTCAGTTAATCAATTTCTGTTTCTTTCAAAGTTTTAGATTTATTTTGAGATCTGTTGTTTTCAACGCATGGGTTAGTTTTCAGTTTCTGTGAATACTGGAACAGCTTCATGCCATTGGCCTAGTTTCGTACTCCAAACATAAAATGTATATTTTGTTAACACTGCCTGTTTTGTCAATTCACTAACAATGCATCTATGGTTCAAACATTTTCAGAGTCGATCAGCACGAGCTGTAGACGTCGACAGACAGAGAAACAAGAGGCGGGGGTTGGGAGGTTTACCGGCGTACGAGTTGAAGACGTCGACTGAGCCGCGGTAGGAGTTGGCAAGGAGGATGCTGACGACGCGGTCGCTGACGAGGTTTGCGGGTGTCGCCGGCAACGGCGGCAGCGTCCTGGGTGGCCGTGCCCCGATGGACGCGCCCTATGCCGGCGATCGGCGTGAATGTTCTGCCAACGATGACGACTGGCAGTCGCTAGACGTGGGGCGTGATCAACGTGGAGCGTCGGCGACCGGCCGAGCATGGTGGCTCGGTGGCAGGGGCACGGCTGAAGGGAGCAGGGGCCCGATGCGACCGGCTGGGCTCGTCAGCGGGCAGCCATGACCTTGCTGGTGGCTGGGCTCGTCAGCGGGCAGCCACGGATTGCCCGAGGGGAGCAGGATTGCTGGCGGCTGGGATCGCCAGCGGGAGGTGGGAGAAGGGAAAGGCATCAAGCGGAGAGCGGCCTGCTGCCGTGCTGCGTGCGGCGCTGGGTGAGATGGGGCCGTGGGGGGAGGTGTCGTGCTACCTCACGGTGGTCGGAGGCGTGCAGCAGGGCCAAGCGGGGAGTCACAGAGGGGAGGGGAGCGATGCCGCATTCGCAAGGGGAGCGACGAGCATGGAGGAGACGGAGGCAGCCACGGATGGCGATCGCGGGATCAACGTGGGCGATCGCTACATCTTTCCTACTGGGCGAGGCAGCCAGGGTGCCCCCGCAATCTTTCCTAATGGGCAATCGATCGCGGGATCAACGTGGTTCGCGGTCCCACCTGGCGGCGTAGAAAGTTGCGCGGGATGGCGTCGGGATCGCAAGGGGAGGCAGACCGACGACCCCAAAACAAAGTCGCACGAAAAAGTGTCCACGTTTTGTTCTTTTTAGTTGTAGGAGATATCCCCTGAGCTGTATGAACACGAATGTAAGTTTCTGCCTGCGCCCAATACGTATATACATAAAATTTCTAGGTTCTGAACATAGGACTTTATGCAATGCAGACTTGCCATAGCTTATTCAATTGTTCTTTATTGTTTTTTTAGGACTTGTTCAGTTGTTCTGTCTTTGGCAGTGTGCAATCAGGACTACAATGCAAACTCAAAACAGATTGTTTTGAAGCCTTCGACTGGTTGATTATACAAGACCTAAGAGTCTGAAGGTTTTCATAATTTCATTTTTATCATATCCCATTTATGTTGAAATGAGGCCCTAAGTGTTCATACAACGCAGTCACCATTCAGTGATCAGTACATCCAGTACATCCACAATTACGACCGATCTTATCGATTGATTATAGGTAGAGACATGATTGGATTTGGACTATCCCAGAATAATTGGATTCCTTTTAATTGGACTTGGTGCATTTTGGATGTGATTTGCTTCACCATGGTATTTTTGTGTTTTGGATATTGATGGGCAAAACATTGGATCATCCATGGATATTAGTGAACATGAGGTTTATTATCTGAGTTTAAAGTTGAGGGGATTTTATACTTACAGTACAAACAATATCCTTTTCTCTAGTGCTGAGGAGAGTCATTTGAAAAACCAACTGCATCCTCGTATGAACAGCTTTCAGATATGAGAATTAATTTCTTTAAAAGTGAGTCTATTCCTATGAACCTGGATGAGGATAATATGCATTGCATTGCACATCATTTTTATTTAGGGGCCCATCTACACTATGAGGAACTTGGAAGAGAGGATATTCAGCCATCGATTGACAGTATTCTGAAAAGGATAGCAGTGTGGAGGGTAGACTCCTTTCCCATGCTCGGCTAGTAGCCCAGTCGACCTATTATCTTTTATTAAGTTTCATAAGTAGGCTATTATTAGAATGATTAATACCCAAATTGGTCAATTGTCTTTGGGATGACCTCATGGACATAGCAAATATCACCTTGCAAATTAGGATAGTGTGACTATGTGAAAGAAATATGGTGGTTCAGGAGTACCGAATCTAAGAGATCTGATTCTATGCCTCTTAGGTAGCGATGAAAACGGACGGAAACGGACGGAAAAACCCTATTTCTACTTCCGTTTCTATATTTTTTGGCGGAAACGGGATCAGGTTCGGAAAATACGGGTTCGAAAACGGAATCGGAATATGCGGACATACGGAAACGAACAAATACGGATGGAGAGCCGGAAAATTAAATTAAGATTACATAATATAATATTCTCAAAGTATACATATATAAAGTCATGTAATAATATATACAAAGTTTAATATTCATTTACATGTTATGTACGTGAACATAACAGGCATATTTGGTGATTCATAGTTATATTAACATAACATAAGGACATGTAATTGTTGAACATGTTGAGTATAGATTGAAAACGGGATAAAAACGGAATAAATACGGGTCTATTCCATATTAAAACGGGATTACTCGGAAACGGACGGAAAACACTCTTTTCTACTTCCGCAAATACGAAAACGGGATCTCGCAAATACGGAAACGGACGGGAAAATATAGAAAACGGAACGGGACGGTACGGGAAAAATTCCGTCCGTTTTCATCCCTACTCTTAGGTTCCTGGCTCAAAAGGTTCTTGGTAGATGATGGTAGGTTATGGAAACATGTTATTGATCAAAAATATAGAACCAATAATCCTAACATCTTCACAAAAGCGGCTAAACTGAAGATATGGAATGGGAAAAAGGTGAGATTTTGGGAGGATAATTCGTTCGGCACCTCTAGTTTCTTAATGAGAAAGCAAGCTCTATAACTGATTTATGGGATATAAAAACTCTGAAATGTACTTTTAGAAGAACCGTTAATGCTACCCCATGAATCTTTGGCTATAAAGAGTTTAATTAGCTTCTACTATTGTTTTTTCTAATGATGATGATATATGATAAAAGTGCAGTTTTTTATTGTTTATGCAAGTGTCATTGTTCTTGTATCTTGGAGAACCTTACCAACGTAGGTTGTAGCACATGGAATATATCAAGAGGAAGAGCCACATGGGAAACAACCTACACCATTACTGGATTAGAAGCCATGAATGTTAAGATATCATCAGTATCAGCACAGGCAAATCACAATTGGAATTTAAGAACTCACTAGCATTTTTGGCTTCTTTTCTGGCCCAAGTGTTACCATCTAAAGAGCAAAGGGAAAAAAAATAAAGTAGTACCAATGGTCCATAGAGTGGAGCTAGATATCATATATAGTTCTATTGGAGGCGCAACCATAGTCGTCTCTCGTTTGCATGGATATTGCCTTGAAGAGGACAAAGACCAAAAAAAAAATCAATAACACATGAAGTTAAAAACAAAAACAGTAGATCTATGGGAAGGAAGCATATGGACAACTCCTCCACTAGACAATACAAGGAAACTCTAAATACAAAACCATAGTGCATGGAAATAATCAAGTTACCTTCTGAAGCAACCTAGTGATATAAATAATGGTTCTCATTTGAGTAAAAGGTAAATAGTAAACAACAGATACGAAATTGAATTTGTTGGTTGTTATCTAAACACCATGACCAAGAAACGAAAACTAACTTGAAGAGATGTAGATGACAAATTACAACCTGGAAAGGGTAAGGAGCAAGACACCGGAGCAACTCTGTAGAAGAGATGGTAACATATACATATGTTTTATGTTGTTTTGGAACTCATGTAATGTAAGTAAAAATGCATCCTTTATTAATTTTTATATTTTATTAAGAACCTTATTTGTGAAGTTGCTTGGCTTGTAGCAAACATGATGGCTAAGTCCAATCATGTAAATAGCATATACTAATAAATAACTAAAAATGTAGCCTACTTAATATCCTTGATCAATGTATTTTTTAGTAAACACATGTGGTTAGATTTAGCTAATCACAGTGAAGGATGACTGTTACATTACTACATAATTTATTTTTAGAGGTAGCTAGGATGCCTTTACAGAGGCGATTGGCCCAGTCGTCTCTGCTCTTCCATCTATACAAATTGTTTGTAGAGGCGGTTCTCAAGCCACCTCTAGAAATCGATTTGTACAGGCGGTTACATCATTGTCCGAAATCATAAATTTGGGTCAAAAAAATAGCAAATTTTTTTTTTAATATCAGGAAACCAAACAAGTCACACGATCCATTGGCGCTCGAACAGACAAATCAAATTGCACCATAGGACTGTAAAGAGGCCATCATAAGACTAAGAATGAGCTATTCTCATATATGGATGGTGCACTATAGTGATTGGCTTCACCAGTGCTTAATTGATTGTTGCATTCTTTGTATCTTGGTATATTGGTTTATTGAAGAGTGGTTTTAAGATACATAGTGTTATCTCCCCATAAGCTCTCTCTCTCTCTCTAATAAGTAACTGTTCTATTTAGTGTAGAGTGGTCGACTATATATGTTTGATCTAATGGTACTTAGCTGGGTGTTATGGTTTGTCATCTTAGTATATTGTTCTATTGAGAATAGGACTAATAATAAAATTACTAAGCCATTCGATCGAGGGAGAGATATTGAAATGATCTCGACTTAGTCAAATGACTGACCGAGTCATTAAGGGCTTAAGGGCCCACTACCAGTCCATGATCGGTGGACTTGACAGATCTAACGTTCACTGGTCTAGTCCAAGGGTTCCAAAGCTATAAGGGGTCATGATACCTAATTAATTAAGGCTAAGACTATGATTAACCACCCTAACCACCTATCGGTCAAGGTAAGCTCGCTACATCTCCTGAAGACTAGGAGCCAGCCACCGGCCACCCCTGTGCCAGCATCTTAGCCATTGACGCCCTTGGAGAAGAAGATCGACACTGCGCCTGCATCACGAGGGCATGGGGACTTCAGCAATAGCCCTCTGGGCATCCCCAATCTACACGTTAGTGCAAATCTAAGTATGATTAAGTGCTAATCTAAGTAATAATCTACAACAAAGCTAGGGGATTAAGATCCTATGATTAACACTAATTAGTTCTAACAAATCTATCTCTATAAACACCTTTAATAAATTAGGTTAAAAGATCTTATGATTGATAAAGTCATCATATCTTCTAATATCGAATCCGCTGGGAAGCTCTGGACGGGCAGCGTGGCCACGTCGCCCGTTAGCCTGCTTACCGTCTGATCCGGCGAGCAACTAATGTCAATCGTTCGATCGTGGCCTTCGCGGGTCTCCTACCCGTTATGATAGGCAACCGGGCCGTCACACATGCTCCGGAACCCACTCGAATCCCCTCCTCCACCTCGGACAGATGCACCGCTCATACTCATGCGCCGCCAGCCACCCCTCCCTTATGCCGCCGTTGCCTCCCTGTGCGGCGCCGCCTCCGCCGTCCCTGCTGCCGCCCGAGGCTCGACGACACCCGGGGCTTGCCACGTCGCCGGGTCGTTCTGCTCTGCCACAAGCTGCCCAAGGTCCGAGGAAGACGGCGGCGTAGGGAGCCGCGGACACAAACAGGCTGCATCACGGCGGAGTGAGGGGCGCATGCTATGGCGTGCAGGGCTGCGGCGCGGTGGAGCACGAGCCGCGCGGATGGCCGGCGGCGCGGGTCCGCTGGGCTACGAACAGGCCGCGGCGTAGCGACGTGAGGGCCACGCGGACGGGCGGTGCGGCAGCGCCCTGCCCACACGCGTGCTTCACACACCTCACATGCCTACCGTTCGATAGAATGTCGCACTCAGCCTGAGCTTACTCCAGACTCCAGACGACAGCAATGCTCAAAACACTTTCCGTGAAGAAAAGGTGGGACACTGGCCTATGTGAAGATCCACGTTGCGTAAAGACGGAGGTGCAGCGCCAGCTGACGAGCTCCTAGCTTCTGACACCCATTCACTACTGCTTCAACCTCCTGCGTGCCTGAGCAGTCAGCAAGGACATTCATACGAAGGTAATTTTTTCCCCTTTCTAAGTCCTACTTGACTGCACAGGACAAGATCCATATAAAATTCCACATTTTGAGATAATGAAACAACTTAATTGCAAAGCTTTGTGATGAAACATCCGAAGTACAGTGACCACTTGATCTTCTCAATTTGCTTTTCATACTTATGCTCCTCAACCTTTTTATAAAATGTCAAGTTAGCATATGCTACATTTTTCTTCCATCTGAGTTTCAACAACAACAACAACAACCAAGCCTGTCAGTCCCAAGCAAGTTGGGGTAGACTAGAGTTGAAACCCAACAAGCACCCTCAGTCACGGTTCAGGCACGTCGATAGCTGTTTTCCAATCATTCCTGTTCAAACACAGATCTCTAGGTATATCTTATTCTCTCAAATCTCTTTTTATTGCCTCCCCCTGTCAACTTCGGTCTTCCTCTACTTTTCCTCACATTATTATCTTGACTTAGAACTCCACAATGCACTGGTGCCTCTGAAGGTCTCCTTTGAACATGGCCAAACCACCTCAACCGATGTTGGACAAGCTTTTCTACGATAGGTGCTACCCCTAGACGATCATGAATATCATCATTCCGCACTCGGTCCATTCTTGTGTGACCACAAATCCAGCGTAACATACATATTTATGCAACACTCAGTTGTTGAACATGTCATTTCTTTGTAGGCCAACATTCTGTTTCATACAACATAGCGGGTCTAATCGCCGTTCTATAAAACCTGCCTTTTAGCTTTTGTGGTACCCTCTTGTCACAGAGAATGCCAAAAGCTTGGCGCCACTTCATCCACCCAACTTTGATTCTATGGCTAACGTCCGCATCAATATCTCCATCCCTTTGTAGCATCGATCCTAGATATCGAAAGGTATCTTTCCTAGGCACTACTTGACCTTCCAAACTCACATCTCCCTCATCCTCTGCAGTAGTGCCGAAGTCGCATCTCATGTATTCGGTTTTAGTTTTGCTTACTCTAAAACCTTTAGACTCAAGGGTCTGCCGCCACAACTCTAGTTTCCTATTTACTCCTGCCCGGCTTTCATTAACTAACACTACATCGGCAAACAACATACACCAAGGGATATCCCCTTGAATGTTCCTAGTAACCTCATCCATTACTAAGGCAAAGAGATAAGGGCTCAAGGCTGACCCTTGATGTAGCCCTATCTTAATCGAGAAGTAATCTGTGTTACCATCATTTGTTCGAACACTAGTCACAGCATTGTTATACATGTCCTTGATGAGGAGCATCTCAAAGAGTTTGCCAAAATTCACTTGGCAAATATCATGATTTGGCAACTTGCTAAAATATATGGCAAGTGAAAAAATAAACTCTCTCCAAGAGTTTCCAAGAGTTTGCCATTTA